>VZTO01027836.1:0-40270 GCA_013400615.1 Syrrhaptes paradoxus
TCTGTGATTCTGTGAAGAAAGAAGAGTATATATTGTAAGTGGTATAAATGAACATAATAAAAATAAATAAATATAAGGGAATGATGAAATGTAAATACCAACAAAAGAAGAATGACTGGGCACATGATAGAAAATTTAAAGAGATGGAATAGGTAGGATTTTTAGAAATAGACTGGATGAATCTCTTATAAATCAGTAGCAAATATGGATTCTGCAGTAACCCTCAAGACTCAGATTCACTTAGAAAGGTCAGCATCTTTTCTATGCCCAGCTTCTGGGAATCTGTGCATCAGGTCCACATCAGAAGTGCCATCTCTTTTTTGTGTTAGACTTCTGCTGTCCTTCACAAGAAGCAAAGATGATGATGGACCTCTGATAATTTTAAGAATGAGTGCAGGTTTTGGAAGGACTTGTACCACAGGTGTGTATGGAGGAGGAGCTCAGAGATAACCTGAGATCAGACTGGAGCCCCTTGTTCCCAGGGCCCATTCCCAAGTCTTTTGCAAATAAAGTGCGACATCTATTGCCCTTGGCAACAAGTAAATAGCAAACTTCTTGTTCCCAGGATTAGTCTGTAGAGAAGAACATAATCACATGAACTGAAGTAGCAAGATACACCAACCCTTACTACTGAAATAAACACACAGGACTGACAGTCAATGAAGTCCAGGGGATGGTATGTAAATAGGTGTAATGTGGGAAGGTTCCACAAACAGTATTTATTAGTTGTTTCATTCTTGCTCCTATCCCTATGCTTTCAGGGCTTCTGACATAGTTAAGTCAAGTCACACTCTTCACAGTTAGTGTGCCATTTTACCTTCTGGAACATGGAAATATATTAGGTATCTTGCTGATGGAAGTGTTCATAGAAGTGTGCAATCAGAAAAAAAATTAGGTTGGGAGGGTCCTCTGGAGGTCCCTAGTCCAATTCCCTGCTCAGAGCAGGGCTGACTTCCAAGTTGGATTAGGTTACTCAGGGCCTTGTTCAATTAAGTTTTGCCGATCTCCAAGGATTGAGATGCCACAACCTGTCTTGTCAACCTGATCCAGCGCTTAACGACTTTCCCTGTGAAGAACATAGCAATAAGATAGCAATAGAAGTAGACTAAGTGAATGTTAGAATATTTAATTAGAATATATAGGTGAAGATCACAACAATAGAAGCTTTTTATATGGGTGATAAGGTAGAACAAAGGGATAGCAATATCCTTACAGCAGTAGGAGGATTTTTCTGGCTTTGCCCATTGTCCTTAGCTGGCAAGAGCGGTTGGATGTTGCAGATTGGAGAAGAACATTGTTTGGGTTTCTTCATAGGTAGTTTTGATCACAGTGTCCCCAGGATTTTTCTTTTTGGAAAGGTTTTCTGTAGATCCTTAGCTGACTTGTCTGTTTCCGTTGCTCGGCCTTCCCCATGTGGAAGCCTGCATTCCTTTCAGGTGGTACTGAGATGCAGAGCATGTCTAAACAGCCTAAGAGAAACAGAAAATTGCTGTGGAGAGGTATTGCCTCTAGTGCCAGTTAGCACCATTACTTCTCTTCCCTTCCTAGTAAGCGGAGGTCGCTAAGCTGCAGGACTCTGATGTGGAAAAGTGATGATGCAAGAGCATCTTGGTAACATAGTGTCAGCCTTAAAAGCAAAGTAGAAAATAAACAGGTTTGGAAAGGAAGAAGCAGGGGATGCTGACAGCCTCACTGGTGTCACTACCTGTTACTAAAGTATTTTTTAAACTGTTTCTCCAAGGAGTTTTAAAGGCCTGTCAGACACACGTGGGATCAGCCACACGAGGAAGCATCAGTCAATACTTGGTCTAACAAAACAACTGTGGCCGTGCTGGCGGCTGACAAGTCATGCTTACCCAGACTGAGCCCCTGCCCTGCAAATAACAGCAGCATCCTGCCTGAGGAAGGTGGCTTTGTGTGTGGATAGAGCTGAAGTCAGAAGCCGTACTCTGAACATGTAACTTGGATTAACTCTGAGATGAAAACAGACCTTAAATACAGCAGTTCAGCTTCCAGGCTCAAGGGACTTCATTTCCCCATGCATCCAGAGTCTAACCCTACATATATCCTTTGCTGCCTGGACAAAAAGCCATGCTATCTGAAAGCTTCTTGGGTTGCAATGTTGTAAAAAGCACTTGATTATACACACATTCCCCAGAACATCCAGTATGTGCTGGCTGGACATGGTAAGGTCATGGGATCTGGAAAGGAGGCGTGTAAAGGTGTGCAGCCGAAGTTGCCAGAGTTCGTATGCAGACTGCTACAAACAAAACATATGTAGTCCGTATAGTATAAAATACAAGTGCCCATGTGCAAGCTCTGTGTCTCATGCATCCTTATCTACATAGCAAGAGAATGGATCCTGGTGACAGAACAGGGAACAGACGGAAGGATGCCTGAGCTTGGAGTGACAAGATGCTCTATTTACTCTTCAGGAAAAAAATACTCTTTTAAATGGTTTGATTTTCCTTCCATTTAAAGTGGAGTAAATAAATTCAGCCCTTTGCTATACCTCTGCAACTTTAAGTAAGGTCCATTTAGTCATCCCCTATTGATTTAGATCAGATTAGACTTCATCAACCCACTATATCTTGAGCATATTGATTATCTACGTGGAGGATACCACAGCAGTACCATCTGCCCATCCCATGGTGTGGGGATTTTTAGCCCCTGTAATCCGAAACACATCAGAGCTGCCAGCAGCCGTGGTTATCAGCATGACCCTCGGTCGGCAGCAGTTCACCTGCAGCACTCAGCTCCTCCACAGCACCCTGAAGCCCCATCCCTCTGAGACCCAGCGCCGCCTTCTGTGCTTTGGCCAGCCCAAGGCATCCCTTCAGTGTTGGCACCAAGGCAGGTGCCAGCAGACAACCGGGCCCAGCACCTCCCTGGGGGTACTTGCTGGAGGAAAGATCTGCTTTATTTCTTTTTGGACAGTTTGACTTGTTGTTGTTGTTGTTATAATTACAAGTTTTCTTCCCTATTCTCCAGAGGTTCCCTACTCGGGGAAGCACCTCGCTGGGCCGCGGCGAGCAGGCAGGGCCGCTGCCCGGGGTGAGAGGGGGGAATGGCCGGGACCGGCTGGGCCCAGGCGGCTGCTGCCACCCGACGGCAGCCGCCAGGAAATGGCGTCGGGTCTGGGCCCTGCCCCCGGCTGGGAGTGCCGCCCTCTTATATAATACCTTTATGTAAGCGGCCGGGCCCGGGGGTTCTGCCCTCCCCCACCTCGCCCTGCTCCTCCTTGTCCCTCACACCCCCGCGGGAATGGGGCGTTTCTTGATGTAAAATCGAGTTGTGTAAAAATTGAGGAAGAGGAAGGTCTGGTCGTCAAAAGTCACGTTTTGGCACATCAGCCACACACTGTCCTTAGTTGGGATGGGGGGGAGCAGGATGTGTGGGGAGAAGGGGCTCTTGCCTCGGCCCTTGCAGAGGATAGGCTGTCCCCGTCAAGAGGGCCTTTGCCATCGGATGGGGAGCCAGGACCAGGTGTGTGGGGCCTGAGCGAATGCAGGGCAGTGCTGCCTTGGCTCCAGCAGCACCTCCATGCTCTGGGACAGCCCTTGCTTGGGCCATACGCTGCCCCGAGATTGTGGTCACCTGGCAGCATGAGGTGCCACCTGAGAAGGGCCTGCTCCCAGGGCAGCCACTGCTGCTCGAGCCGCAGGTGCCAGCAGGAGACAGCAGTGTTTTATTTGGAGAGCTTCAGCCTCTCCAGCTCCAGCTGCTCTCTCACAAGTGTGGCCATGGCCCCCCTGGCGCCTGGTGGGAGCTGACAGATGTTTACCCAGGTGCCATGGCCGTGTGCTGGATTAGGTCAGCGGCGTCCCCAGCTGGAGGCTGCAGCCAGGGCTCTCTGGGCAGCTGCTTGCCTCTTAGAGCAAAGGAAAGGAGCGCCTTCACCGTAAATGGAGGGGAAGCAATGGGGATGTGGGCACTCGCCTCCCTGTACAGAAGGGCTTGCTGCAGGATTCAAAGCCTGCCACTTCTCTTCTTTGTGCCTCAGTTTCTCCATCGGCGCAATGACAGTGGTTATTAACTACCTTTTTAGGGTTCCTCTGAGGCTTAATTCCTTGTCTTTACAAAATGTTTGGAGGTCCTGGACAGAGGAAAGTGCTGAAAGCTCACCTGCACTGTGCTTGTAGACTGTTGTTTCAGGCTCCAAATCTTCATGCTTTACTTAGATGACCTCTGCATCTCAAAATTACTTCAGTGCTTTTCACTGCAAAATGAGTCTCTGCACTGATTTGTTTTGAACTGGAAACCTGAGTATTTGTTTGCTTTTCAGACAAATCTATTACATTTCTGTATAACTCTCTGTATTAAGAATGCTACAGCCTTGGTTAATGTTAGTCAAATGGAGCTCTGACTGTCTAAACCACTGGGATGAGTTTCATTTTATATGTCATCAGCAGGGGCAGAATGAGGAGCTTCATGCTTGGCCTGTTTGCTGTAACAGTCTCAGGGCCATTGCATCAGAGTCAAAACAAGGAGCAGCTTATTTCCAAACAAGAAGCATGGAGGAGAGACTTCTCTGCCTCCCTCTCTGTAAGGGAAAAGAGAAGAGAGAGGGGGATGGTGTCGGGGGGGGGGAAGAAAGTTATCTTTAACAGATTCTAAAAATGCCTTTTCCCAAATACGCAGTCAGTACTTTCAAAGGTCTCTTTGTTTATTTTCAGGAAGAAACCCAAAACAGCTGAAAACCAGAAGGCGTCTGAGGAGAATGAGATTACTCAGACGGGTGCATGTAGCGCCAAGCCGGGCCTTCCCTGCCTGAACCTTGAAGCTGTTCCGTCTCTGAGCCTGGCCCTCATCCACTCACCACATTCACCAACAAACCTGCACACACACACAGGGTCATCTGATTGTGAGTACACCAATGTGCTGCTGGGTTGCACTACGGTTCTTGAAAAGGCAGTCCTTACTATGGACCAGGTTTTCCACTTGGATGCTCCTTCCATAGTGGCATGAGTAGGACTTCCGCAGGGCTTACCTTTTTCCTTCTTTGGGAATTACCACTGAAACAGGGTGTTTTGTGTTAAGGTTGTGATAATGCAATCAGCCAGAAGAAGCAGAGAGCATGTTGTTGGGTGAGGTTGCTGCTTCTTATGAATTGAAAAGGGAAGACCCCTCAAGCGTGTCTCTTTTCAACTAGAGCTGTAGTTATTCTTCTCCAGGTAGTCACATGCTTCTTGTTACGCAAGCTTATGTACTGATGGGGCTTTTCAGCTTGTGCTGTACTGCAGTGGGAGAAAACAAGTGTCTGGCTCTGACACCCAGGGTTGTAAAGGATTTCCACCAAGAAGGGGGAGTGTTTTGTGGAGAGGGTCAGTCTGTGGGAGTCTGGAAAGTCTTTGTAGACCTGGGTGGTTGTACCAATTTAAGGCCCTTGTTTTGAGTGCATTCACTTTCAGATTAGTCAGCGTGGGCTAATAGGCCTTTATAAGATGTTCTTTTCTGTTTTGCCAAAAAATACAAAAATAGGGGAGGGAATGATTAAAACTGAATTTTTGAAAGTCTGAATTTACCCTGTCAGCTCTTCAAAACATTGTTATTTCACAGTGGTCCCTGCCTAGAAGTGTCTTGGGCAAGAATGTGCAAGATGATGCGAACCTCATTATTCACTGGTTTTAGAATATATAGTTTACCTTTTTTTGCAGTGGCTTTAGGATGTGGTAAAATTTACAAGGGGGAAAAAGGAGAAAGAAAGATGATGACACCAGGTTTCAAGAGCTCAGAAGCCAACCAGACTTTGCAAAGGCCTATAAAAAAATATCAGAGCATGACAATAAAAAATCAGATTAAAAAGTATGTATATCCTTTTCTTTTTTTAATTTAAAAATCCTGCCTCAGGGCCAGGCTTGGAAGCAGACGGGTTATAGGGATCATCACTATCAAAATCACTTTAGCTGCAATTCATTCCTGTTGGCTTCTGACTTTATTCATTATGAGCTTCTTCTAGAGATCTTGATTTTAATAGAGCTGGTGAAAACATTGGGGAGACTTTCCTAAATCTCACCTGGTGATGTCGGGAGAAGAAAGAGATGTGAAACAATTGAGCAGCAGGCAGCATGCAATTTAATATATACAAGAATTCTCTTAAAATTGGAGATGTCAGGCCCTTTGTTAAAACTGGGGTACAGTTTTGTCTTGTAACGTTTTCTGAAAACAAAAAGCTTGTGAAAAGATGCAAAAAGTGAGCAGAGCAACGAGAAAAAATAATCCTTATTTTCAAACAAAGAATCTCTTTATCCCATTCACAAAGATGAAAGAGTTCATTAGTAAATGGGATTTGAAACCTCACACTGATGTTTTTTGACAGTACAAATGGCAACCCATGAAAGCAACCTTAGCACAGAGGCCAACAGGGATTGTAGGGAACTCGGAGAAAGAACTCTGGCTTTTGCTTTCTGAGGTGGCCAAGTTCAGGGGTGAGGAATATGGGCAGAGGGCAGTATGGCGAGGTGGAGCCTGCAGCTCTTCATGCTCTACCTGATCTGTGGACAGAGTCTTTTAGACCCAAAAGTTTTTAATGTCCCCAAATCACCTTCCATTCCTACTAAATTCACAATACCAATATGAATAAACTGCAAACCCAGGTTAGATGCTCCTTTCACACTGAAGATGTTTTTTTCAGACAAGGAGTTTAATAATGTGTTCAGCATTAATATTGTCCTATCTCAGGAACTGCTGAAATTTGTTTCCCAAAATACAGTAAGAGTCCTGCAAAAATTCAAGCCTTCTTGTGGTGTGGATCTCTGTTAGCTGATTCCGTGTGCTTTGAAACCAATAGAAAAACTCCCATTATTTATGATGGGTTATAACCTTTATCAGGCTGTATTTGTTCAGGGCGGTGTGCGTATAATTAGTGTTTGGCATGCACTTGCAAAATAGCAATGCCACTTTCTCACATGAACAAAAAAAGAGGGCATGATGGATATTTACTGCATAGTTACTATAGCTGTCTCCCATGTTATGTGGTATTTTTTAATATTGCCCCAATCCTTACTGCTGGAACACATTCATTGACCCAAGAGATTAATGTTTGTGGCTCCTAACATTTAAAAATGGGCTTCCCTGTCATTACAAACTCCTTCTCCTTACCTCTTGCCTCCCCTACCTTTTGAAGTGTTTCTTTCCCCTTACCCTAGAATCCCTCCCTTTGTCCTTCTCCTCCTCTCCTCTCAGATCGACATTTCCAGGCCTGTTTTACACTCTACCTTTGGACCTGTGGTGAGGCTTTACTTCTTTGGGCCAGTAGCACCTCCTGTCATTCTCTCTACCTTCTGAACATTACAACATTTCTCCTCCTCCCTTGCCCAGACTTGCCATACTACCCCTATCCCCACAGCTGGGCAGATTATAGTTCATTTTCCAAGGACATTCTTCATTCTGGTGGGGGGTTTTCTAGTGGATGGTAAGTAATTTTAAAATACTTAAAACTAGGATTAGATAGGAAGTTTGAGAGGAATTTTCATTGAAAATATCAGAAACACCCAGAAAGAGTCGGCATGGTAGGCTATGTCAATTCTTGGGAAAATGTACTGATGTACAGGTGGTCCCATAAGCCTTCATTCATGTATATGGAAAAAGAGATTTGGATTTTAGGGGCTACCTATTCAAATCAGTTTGAAATTTTCACTGACCATTTTGCATGCACAGCCACTAGTGCTTGGCAGAAAACACCGCCACATATTTATTACGAGAAATATTCAGAAACCAATCTACTTTAAAAAATCAGGGTGCTTTTGGAGTGATTCAGATCAAAATACTTTTTCCAACCATAGGAAATAAAAACTCTGTGGTGGCCATCCGCACCTCAGCTGTAAAAGCCAGAGGTGAAGAAAGCCTAAGCAATAGTCTGAATGCCAGTCTTACTGAAACAAGTACTTAGCAAAAAAATCTGGGTAAAGTTGTATGTGACACACAACTTAATTTAGGGCTTAGTTCTATAGTGTAGGACATTCTACATGCTGTTTCTGGTGCCACTTATTCCTGATGAAATTGCATTACTCTGTCCCTGGTAGGACCGGGTCCTAGATTTCTGGATTTGAACATTATGATATATTTCCAGTGCAGATGAATCCTTGAAGCAAAATCCAGAAGGTAGGATGCATTGTGTCTGGTTTGCATCTCTTTCAGTCCTGGGAAATGCTTGCTCATGCAGTGCAATTGGAGAAAGAAGTTAAAGGAAGGTAACTGAGGTAACTGTTTTCGTGTAGGGCTTGGCAGATAAAAAGCACCACTTTGAATCAATTTGGAATTAAGTCATAGAGTGAGCTGATCGAGCTATACCTCTAGCTACTCAGCTGTCACAAACAGATGTAGCTGCTTACCCAGGAGAAAGGTGTTTGTGCAAAGAGCTACAAGGACAAGCATGGAGGCACAGGTTCTGGAAAGGTTACAAAGAAGCAAACAAAAGCGTTGGTGCTATTTGTGATTTTCCACATACTTTCTTGCTTATGGAAAGAGAATGCATAAAGTTGGTAGGGTCCTAGTTTGAAGGCTGAACTGCCTCAGGTAAAGCTTCTAAAGATTTTGCTGAGAGGGAAGGAAGTCACCAGGACGTGGCTGTATTTAAACTTATTTGGTCTGTATAGGCTGCTTTCTTTAGGAGCCCTTCAGAAAGCATCTATAGCTATGTATGTTTTGCAAGTGCCAAGAGATAAGATCATTTTGGCTGAAACTTTCACGAGTTCTCAGAGATGCAGTCACACAAAAACTTTGTTCAAGCTCTGATGTATGCATCTTAACAGATGTGTCCAAACTCAACGGAATCCGGAATCCCACGGGAACAGTGCAACTGAATCTCTTTGTCTCTATTGATAGTTAAAAGAGTTATTCTTAGACATTGGATGGTCCATCTGTGAAGGAATTTGTTCCAGAGAAGAGAAAAGCAACATCTTTGCAAAGAGTTTCCATGAGACTGAGAAGCAGGTTGGACAATCATTGGAAAAAACTGCTGAAGCATTTTTTATTATTTTAGAGAACACAGAATTCTTGCAGAGACCTGAGATTCTGATAAGGAATGAAAGTTGATAAGGAAAGTGACGCATGGATAATTTTTGAAAAATCCATGAAACAATCATCGGCAAGACGTTGAGACAGGGGAGGACTTTCTGAAGTTATGTTTTAGCAAGGGACTGGGAAGCTTTTATGCATTAAATAGAATGCACTTTATAAACACTGTTGGTGATGGACCGCATCTGAACCCTTTGTCCATACATGCTCAAATGACGTGGCTGTCGACATGACTGTCTTGGTCCAATTCCAGCATTTTTTAGCTTTCACAGGATGGGAACTTTGAGGCAGTTTTTTTCTTTTTCTCCTCCTAAATTCTGATTTATTTTTTTTTTTTTTTTTCTTTTTGTTTTCCTAATTTCTGATTTTTTTTTTTTTTTTGTTAGCTTGATAGGCTTCCAGCATAACAGGGAAAAGCAGAGAGGGAACCCCATAAGGTTCCTGAACTCCACAGAGCATTGAGGGTGGATGTGCGAACTCTAGGTTTTCATTTTCTTGAGCACCTAGATTAACCCATCATTCCCTTCCCATGAATCAACAAGTTTGATTTGCCCGGGGCTAGTATAGAGGCTAGGTGGATCTGAAGATAGTTTGGCCTCATCTTTATGTTTCAAGTTGCCTATATTTCTCTTTGAGGTTCTGTGGCAGGAAGAGAACAGTTACATGCCCTCGTGGTCTTCCCTCTGGAAATTTGTGGCTGTGATTCCCCTAGGAACTGCTCTCGAGCTCTCAGATGATTTCCACTCTCAGAAGGGAGGAGAGGGGCCTGATTCTACCAGCTTCCTTGCTTTCAGAGGCAGGCAGTATGTCAACAGTAATTTCATCTGTATTTTTGCTAATCTATGTATGGTATGTGTTAGCTAATGACAGATATTTTTAGGTTGTTTTTGGTGACCTAAGAAATCGTGTATATTTAGATATCTGTTTTAGATGATATAATAATAATGATACAGGCCTTTTCTGTAACAAGTTAAACTGAAAGAAAAGACATCCATAGTTCTCAAATACTGATGTCACAACACTTAATTATGCTTCCGACTTGCAGATCATTTGAAATTTTGTTTAGTAAGTGCTTCTCTTCTTAACAGTCAAAAGTAGTGTCTATGTCCTGTAGGTTTGTAGTTCTGTTTCTAACATTATCAAAGAAATATCAGCCAGGAATGACTTGTGTTTATATAGAAGCAGATATATGTTGCTTGAATTGTGTAGAGACAGAAGTAAGTACAAGTACAGGTACGTAAAACTGTAAGCTGAGCTCACCCTGCCTCTGTTGAAAAAGCCATCACAATACACTGAAGAATTCGCAGTGTGAAATGTTGTACTACTGATAGGAACTGGTCTCTGTATTCATAATCAGTACACTAAGTATGTTTTGTCAGGTTGGTCTCTCGGGCTTTTCTTCTCATGAGAAATGACTGATAGCATACGATACTTCAGTTATGAAGTCAGTGGGTATGTTTTCAGAAGCAACTGGGCGATTTTGGATAAAAAGGATAAAAAGACTTATTGCTCTTTGCAATTCCATAGCTTCCATTCTTAAGGTTTTGAGGTGACTGAATTGATAATACTGTGATATTTCTTTTTGTAAGTCACACTGCACCGCCACTGAGACATATTGTAACTGTCCAGTAGGAGATCTGCAGTCTGTTTCTAAGTTTACCTGTTCCTGTCTTCAGAGTCTGCCCCCTGTAGATTTTTATGGTGATTCTTTATATTGTGAGTCTTCTAATAAAGCTTTCCATTTCATATTGGATGAGTGTTTCAACTACTTCACTCATTAAATGAGTGACTGATGAATACTATACAACTGTCTATCACTGTTCAATGTATTAAGATGTTCTAGTACTCTTTTGTTTGTGATTTTTTTGTTTGTTTTGGTTTATATGTTTGAGTTTTCTTAATAAGTCTCCAGAACAGTACTTTGGTCTTCTCCCCCTGGAGCTAGCTTACCTTCTTCCATCATCATCCATTCTGAAAATTAAAGCAATAATGTCAGTTCCACTGCAGATTTTCTGTAACCTCCTTGATTATCTTTACTGCTTTCTTAGATCAGTAGTTGAGCTAACTCACTGAGTCTACTACTTGCCTATTTAATCTATCAATCCACTTCTTAGGTACTGGTCATTGCCCTGTAAGCTTTCGCTGTCTGATATGTTTGAATAATGTTTTATCACAGTATTTGTCTTTATACCTTTAGTGTTTTTTTCTTTAAATTTCCTCTTCACCCTGTCTAATCTTTGTTTTACATCTAGCCTGCTAAGTTTATGCTCAGTTCTACTAGTGTCACTTGGGCATGATTTCCATTTTTGGGAGGACACGTTTTCAGCTTTAATGAACTCCTATACCTTGTTATTTAACCATTGTAGCATTTCTACTTCCTTATTTTTTGTTGTTGTCCTTGGATATGCATATGGACTCTAATAAAGTACTACTAAGCCCCTCTCCCTTCTGATCTTACGGATTTTAATTCCTTATCTTTTCCTTTCAGACTCTTTCTGACTGACTTCCTCTTCTTTTTTTTCCTTTTAATAGTTGTTCCTCCTGAAGTTACACATAGCAAAACTGCCACTTTATATGAACTACTTGAAGGATGTCAAACATAATCATGCCAAACATTGTTATTTTGTGTCTTAACCATGCATGCTACTGCTGTCATCTCCTTTGTCCTAACTGGGTGAAAAGACTAAACCAAATGTGCTATTTCCCTAATACAGTGTGCAGAGGGACACTTCATGTAGCAGAGTCAAGCATAAAAGATTTTCCAGTGTTTGACAGGTAGCTCTTAAAGCAGCTACATATATATCTCCTTTTGTCCTACTGTGTGTTGTCAAAACCCTGCGTTAACTCAGTGCTTACATCTCTCTTGGGTGGTCCTTTGTGTGCCATAGAGACACCTCCCATGCTTTGAGAAACATTGGCTGGTGCATTGGTTGCCTGGTTTGTTGCAACTATGCAACTCCAAAGTTACAGATGTAAAAATAGACTTGGTCACCTTCTGTTCCTTTTCACTACTGTGATCTGTCTAGCACTGCAGCTTTTTGCTCTTTTCATCTAGGCTTCCATAGTAACTTTCTCCTCTTTTCTCTTGTTTAACTGTGGTAGAGTAGCCATGTAATCTTTGTGCTGTGGTCCCACTCAATAACTTTAGAACAAGGGAGGGCCAGAGCAGTGTTCAAATGAGAGAAAACCAAAACAATTATTGTATTGTTCTCGGCTGAACAAAGAGACATCTTTCATTCGAAATGTTTTTGAAGTGAAGCCTTAACGTGGTACTAGAAGAGAACCTGAGATGTGAAACCAAGATACTGTTTAATACTGCCTACTAATGGCAATGAAGTGTGCTAGGGTATGTTGTGGAGGAAAATATTTGTATTTCCACAAGATGTGGTGTTTGATCTGCTCCATGGGTGAAAGTCAGTTATAAGCCATCAGAGTGCCACTGAACTCCTTCATTTGCATCAGAGTATTTGCCTTGCAGCCTGGTGCACAGCAGACCACAGCGATGTGTTCTGGCTGGCACTGTGCATTTGGGTTCCTGAGGACACCAATTATTATTGTTTCTAGAGTGAATGCCATTGTGCCGTCTTTTCATTTATGTTTTCTGTGTCTGTTTTCATTCTCCATGGAGTGATTTACAAGGCTAAAATAGCATGAGATCTAGTCTTATGTATCTACCACTCAGGAACTGGAATACAAAGAGAATTCAAGATCTCTGGTTAATCTGTCAGCACAGATAGCTCCTTGAGGAATTAACTACGCCTACGAAGAAAGGATAAACAAATCCTAGAACCCCTACTCATCCCAGCTTTGTTGCGTTAAACACTGAAAGGATCTCTGCCTGCCTGGGATGCGCGATATATACTCTGTATCAATCTGTGACATGTGGTGAAATGCTTCTTCTTGAAAGCCCACAAGAGAGTGGTAGTATAAATTAAGAGTAATCTCACAACAGCTATTTTTGTGTTCTTAACCAGTGAAAATGTAAGTGTAGCAATATTGTGCATCTATTAAAAATCTTGAAAGGCTCTTTATAACTAGATGATAGGAATGATAACGTGTAATTTATTGACGTTACACAGAGAAAAAAAACCACAAAGTAGCAATTTTTGTATGAAAAGGGGTATGACAGAGAAAATAAAAACAGAGCAAGGGACTTTTCCCCACAGCTTCATGCCTGTGTGTGCAACCATGTCAACTTTCAGAAAAATACCTTGTGCTTTGATCCTATGCGGTGTTTCAAAACAGGACATATTCCGTGTATTCAAGAGTTAAACTCCCAGATGATATCTCTGATGTTTTTGGCTGAGTAGAGGGTGCCTGAAGGCAGACCTGAAAAATAACTCTCATGCACTATATTAGTATCACCTGTTGGTTTCTGTACGCTTATGTATACATGTAATTCCTAGGCCTCTTCCCTGTGAGGGCAGGGAAAGAAAAAACAACATTGAAACTGACAATGTATGTTTAATACTATGGATCCATCCAATGGTATCAAGCCATCTATGAATGCTGTGTTCTTATTTATTGCCTTCATTTATTAGTTTAAAGCATTCTGCTGTACAATTCTCTTCCTGTCAAAACTAAGTAGGTGATTTTGGAAATAAGTCTGCTTCCAGGGATTGCAGAGAGCTCACTGAGGACAGAAATTTTCCCTGTGGCCTTCAGTATCATTGACATGAGCATGTGCTGTTTCCCACTGATATTTAAATCTGAATTTTAAGCAGGCCTGAACACTCATCACATAACTCAAAATAAAGAAGCCACAGTCTGAGTGAATGAATGTATGAATATCTGTCTCACAATATTTCTAAGTTGAAATGTTCACCAAAACACCCAGTTGGACTAGTTAACAATTACCTTTTCACTAATAGATAAAAAAAGATAATTGGAAAAAATAACCGAATAAAATCTAGCATTTTCATGTGATAGCTTTCCTCTAGTCAGGGCTGAGGCACAGCCACTGGAAGAGATAAAAGAATCCTTTTCCCATCCCTGAGGACTGGCATTTACAATTTTTCATCCATTCCTTGTTTCTCCCATTTACCAGTAGTTCTTTGACTAGAACAAAATCTCCTACATTGAAAGGCCTTTCTCTGGGAGCATGGAGAGTATATTCAGTGCTCTTCCACAGGCGTCAGCTCTCCCACCAAAGTCAACCATTTCTGACTGCACCTTCTGCCTAACAAGACTCCTAAAAACACACCCTGTAGAGGATTCTAGTTTGAATAGAAACCTTCTAAACAGGTAATTATCTTAAGAGGTTATAATCTATATTTTCCTTTTAACCAAAGCCCACAGGCTTTCGAGCTTAGTGTGTTTAACCACACTCAAACTGATAAGCTTTTCCTCCTTGTCTTTCTGCCTGGGGGAAAAAACCTAACAATACAGGGCAAATGTGAAAGACTTTAGGAAATAGCAATTGTCTCTTTTAGAGGCACATTTTAATATATTTGCACCTGTTATTCTTCTAATTCATTTCTCCTCCAGATTCAGCTCCCACCTCCAACCCCAGCCCCTTCTCCTACTCAAACAACACTTCTGAGAGAGGATGTAAGTTTATACAGTCCACCACAGCAAGATGACCAAAAGCAGTCCCTGTTCATTTTCCTTATGGTTATTCAGTCTGAAATGCACTATTAGCATTTAAACAAAAGCCCTTAAAGCAGGTGAAAGTATTCTTAACGACTGCAGTAAGTTTTTAACCAGGACCATAGACTAGCAAAATAAATCACCTTGTTTGCTTACATTTTCCAAAAAGTTCAATTTATTTTTTCACAAGAAGCATCCCCCTGTTCTTTATGTGAGTGGGGAGTGTTCACTGTAACTTCACAGGTATTGCTGGCCCATCCGACCTCTTCACTGCTAAGTGGCTCTCTTGCTGCAAGTCCACTAGTGCAGCATGCCCTCTTGAGTACCAGCACCTGGCACTGTGAAGGAAAACTAGCAGTAGATGCATCTAGATTTTTAAAGAGCCAAACTGCCTTAAACTTATAGCCAGTTAAAACAGTTGGGCCATGGTGGGGCTTGGCAGGATTGTGTGTGAGCTCTCTGGGAACAAGTGAGCACTACTGAAACAGTTTTCATGTAGAACATGAATGTGTTCCCTACTGATGAAGGGATAAACGCAGCCTGATCCCTCTTCCTAGGAAATGGTGCCATCATGTGGCCACGGTGTTTTCTCTGTTTCCAATTACAAGAGGACCGTTGTACAGTTTTCTCCTTTTACATTTTGAAAAAAGGCATTAAAATGCTGTTCAGTGGTCCTATCTTTTGCTAATGTAAATAGGTTACAGCTGACTGGGACACAGGAATTAACACCCCTGTAATGTTATGGCTAGCTTGTTGAAGTCCCTGTTAATGCAGCTCTGATGACAGCTTTGGTGGTTCTTCTGTTAACAGTGTGTGTTGCTTGGAGGTGTTGTAGATACCTAGAGAAGAAGCATCCCCCATCAGTGTAGTCCGTGTCTATGCTAGGAAGCATGGCTGGAGCAGCAGAGGGTCTGCAGACAAGGGCTGAGAGAGGAACTGAGAGAAACAGGGTGTGCATATATGTGTGCCTGTGTTTACAGTGGAAGTATATTGGACTGGACCCCAAATATGTGCCTGGGAATAAAAAAGGCTTTTGAGTGTACTCTTTGGAGTTCCTAAAATAGCAAGAATACAAACTGGAGTGAAAGTGGAAAAAAATAAATACCCTGGCTAAAAATTGAATATTTCTTTAACTTAAAAATAGCTGCATATGCTGTAACCCTTTGAAGCCCTTGGTCACCGGACTGCTATGAACTGGAGCTAGTTTTCACCTGGTGTTTTACAGTTGTAAGTAGGATGCTCACCATGAAGAGGTATAAAGGAATCGAGGCACCACAAGAGTAGTGTGAGAGGAAAGCTTCATTTTTGTAAGACTGGAGAACAAAATGGAAGAGACCTGTAGAGTTAACACTTGATCTTTCTGTAGTGCTCTTTATTCAAGAAATGCAGAAAAAAATTAAAATTAATTAAGGCACGCAGTCCTTCTGCAAAATTGGGTGCATGATGCTGTCCCTGTTCTACATGTGAAGCAAACTGAGGCACACATTGCCACCTTGCAGATTGTAGAGCAAACAGGATTAGTGCTGAGGGACTCCTCCCTCAGTCTTTCAGGTGAAGCAAAGGGAGGTGATTCAGTGGCTGCTTCCCAATCATGTAGGCTGAAATAGAGGCTTTTATGCTTGACATTGGGAATTTATGCCCACTGGGTACAGAAGCAATTGTATGTACAGAACACCTATGGTTTAGTCTCCAGTTTTGGGTAAAATGGATATCTCATTATTAGGTAGATGCTAAAAAGGAGAGGGCAGTTAACTAAATAAATAATCCATAGAAAATTTGCTGAACATTCTCTAGTCTGCAGGAAAAGCCTGTCTGTTTAAGAAAACTCTTTCTTATTAGCCATCTACTCCATAAGTTTGTTCGTTGGAGAATAAGGTTGTGTTTGTGTGTGCATGCATTTCTGTCTTTCAAATAAATATAGTTATTAGACTATGAAATTTAGAGAAGTTTGACCGCGTTCAGAAAGCAGTGATTCTTTCTTCCATAGAGTATATTACTGACACATTAGTAGATGTTGTGCTGGTAAAAATACAGTACTTCCTGTTAAATGTAGACTGCTACATATTTTGATTCTAACAACAATCTGGTAGGGTTAGAGCAATCCATGTAGTGTCATCTGGTGTTTGTTTTGGATAGATATTATAGAAGGAGATACTGATTTTCAAGATGTTTGAGCAGATGATTGGGTGAAAACTCCAGCAAACCTTTAAAGCAACAGAAAGCAAGGGCTGCTCCTGGTCAGATCTCCTGCTGAGGATACAAATGTTCTCCTGTGTTCCTGAAACTCCATACAAGCTTTTCCTCTTGCAGGCCCTTGTTCAGAATGAGGCCAAAAATTCAGGAGAATGAGGCCAAAAATTCAGGAGAATCAGTCTGAGCAGGATTGGCTAAATCAGCCTCTCTAGCATCATTGAGATATAATGAGAAGTCGGTCACTACCAGGATTTCAGGATTTGAATTCAAGTCACTTCCTTGAGTGGAAAAAGTATTGCTTCACTAAATTTGGTCCCAGAGAGTTGGAACTTGATGCAGGACTAATTTTATGTGTGGAAACACTAGGTGGGAATTTTTGCTCTGTTAATACAGTTTTATTTTAGAGTAACTAACTTGAGAAGATCAGAAAATAAAACTTCATCACTAGGGATAAATCAAGCCATTGGAGCTGAAGAAAGCACCCATGGTTATGGTGCTAAGTTTGGAACAGGAGACACTAATGTATGGAAAACAGAAAACTTCCTACTGAAATTGTTTTCATATGTTGTAATGGAAATGCTGTATTTCCACTGAACTGTTAAGTTTATGCAAGAGTTGAGATTTTCATTCCAAATTAAGGTTTCTTTACTGAGTCATGGCTTTCTGAAGGAAGATCTGTAGGGTTTTATTTTCATAACAGGGCTTTGTTTGCTTGGTTTTATTTATTCTGTAGGGTCTTTAAAGAGTATCGTCTTTGAAGTATCTCAGGCAACTATTTCATTCACCTCGCTCAGGTAGAGTACTTTATCCACTTTAGGGCCCGGCATTTTAAGTGATAGAAGGACAAACTAGAGAGAACATGGAAGAAGATAAGAATGAGGAGAGTACCTATAATCAGTGAGGGTGATTGGGAGACCTGAGTTTCTACTTTCTAGAAAAGACAGCTCTAAAGAAGAAAAGTGAGGCACCTTCCAATATGTGAGTGCTATAAAGAGGAAAATGGTCAGTAGTTCTCTGTGTCTTCTGGAGGAAAGGATGAGTAACTGGTTTCAAGATTAAATACTAGGAAAACTTTCTTGCTATAAAGATAACAGTCTGTCTGGGGAGGGAGTTTAAATCATCCACTTTGGGTTTTTTTGCAAACATGTTAGACGAATTTCTGAAGAGGTAGCGTAGGTAAATTGTTCCCACCACAAGGAAGAGCTAGACTGGATGACTGTGGGAAGAACCTTACACATTCTTTTGATAAAGCCAGGAAGCTGTGGTCATCCAGCACTTGGTGTGGAAACCAAGGATAAGAGATTTCCAAAACTCTGCATGGTAGAGGAAGAGAGTAAGGAGTAGACTATAATGCTTGTCTCCGGCAGCAGCAGGTTACTTAGGTTTGTGGTGCTCCCAGGAACTAGTAATTGGTTTACAGATGCACAGTGAAACAGCTCCAGAAGCAGGAAGAAAGCCTACCAAATCCTAACTTTCACATCTTCTAAGCACAAATACAGTCTGGGAGGAGAATGGATTGAGAGGAGCCCTGAAGAGAAGGACTTGGGGGTGTTGGTAGATGAGAAGCTGAACATGACCTGGCAGTGTGCGCTTGCAGCCCAGAAAGCCAACCGCGTCCTGGGCTGCATCAAAAGAAGCATGACCAGCAGGTTGAGGGAGGTAATTCTGCCCCTCTGCTCTCATGAGACCCCACCTGGAGTACTGCATCCAGCTCTGGGATCCTCAGCACAGGAAGGACATGGACCTGTTTGAGCGAGTCCAGAGGAGAGACGCAAAGATGATCAGGGGGCTGGAGCACCTCTTGTATGAGGACAGGCTGAGAGAGTTGGAGTTGTTCAGCCTGGAGAAGAGAAAGCTCTGGAGAAACCTTAAAGCAGCCTTCCAGTACTTCAAGGGGGCCTACAGGAGGGATGGGGAGGCACTCTGTGTCAGGGAGTGTAGTGACAGGACGAGGGGTAATGGATTTAAACTGAAAGAGGGTGGAGTTAGATTAGATATTAGGAAGAAATTTCTTAACTATGGGGGTGGTGAGACACTCGGAACAGGTTGCCCAGAGAAGCTGTGGATGCGCCATCCCTGGAGGTGTTCAAGGCCAGGCTGGATGAGGCTTTGAGCAATCTGGGCTAGTGGAGGGTGTCCCTGCCTGTGGCAGTGGGGTTGGAACTCAATGATCTTTAACATCCTTTCCAACCCTAGCCATTCTGTGATCTTTGTCTTATCCCAGGATGTTCTTCCACCTAGGGAGACAATTGTCATACTGATGATAAGATATAAAGATACCATATTCTATATGAGATAATAAAGCCTCAGAGTTTTCTACTGTCTCTCAAAATGTGCATTCTTCTTGATGCAAAGCCTGAGAAGATTGTCAGGAAGACAAACTAGATAGCAATATCAAGCTAACTCTAGTTAATTTTGTCTAAGTATCAGTGAGATGGGTTGCCAAATAATTTTTTAAATGCTACTGCACAAAATTGAGGCAAAAACTCAATCTGTATTTGTCTCAGCAAGCCTACCAGTTCTCAAGGTAAGGTTGTAAGATGATTATTCTCTTTGCCCCATTAATAGGGAAGCAAGACAGAGCCTCTGGGGTTTATTCTACCAGATTTTTATTTTTTTTGAAAGAACACACATTAAGTTTCCAAAAGAGTTTGGATTTCAGCATCCTAAGCAGTTTTGCTTCAGGTGAAGGCTGTGCACTGAGCTACTGCCGAGTTACAGTAGCTGTGGTGGTTTCATTATCACTATGTTCCTAGAAATTGTAGTCATTACTGTGCAATGAACTTTGAGATGCTGTGATTTTAAAGGACCCTAGAGAAAATCAAATTCTGTGATATCTTTCTGTTACGATCATTAAAGCTGTAAGCAGTGGCTTTACAGAAAGGGACATCTAGTGGCTGTACAAAAAAAAAACCCTTACTAAATACATTTAAAAATGTAAAACATAGCTATTTGTGTGTGCCTGCAGTCTTCGGTATTCCATACATCATGTGTTTTCTGGGATAATTTTTTATGTTTTTGGCAAACAAAAAAATCACCTTTGAGAACCATACCTTTCTGGCTTTATGTAGGTCTATGTATGGCAGCTTTGGCAAATAGAAAACTGCCTTCAAGCCATGCTTGATGTACCTCACTGCTACACTTCTACATTTTCTATAGCATCTTCCAGGAGCCCACTGCCTGCTGTTTCCTTCTGCTGTTGCCTTCCCCTTTGGTACTGTACTTGGAGAGACTGTCATTGTTATTGTCATGGTAAAATCTACTTTCTTTTGAATGCCCATAGCATAAAAGTCAGCCGTAGGGGTGGATGAGATTCAGGGAAACACTAATCTAAGCACTCAGTCATGTATTACACAACAAAAGTTTTTTTCCTTTCCCATCCAAGTTCTGCTACTTCTTACTAGTTGAGGATGAATTCCATGCATGTTTCTGTGAATAGCTTGACAGTTTAATCGGTACATTTGCATATGGAGTAACAGAGCTTTTTTCAAAGTTGCACAGTAATATGTTTCACCTTTATGCCATGCCAGCTTCAAATTGCATCTCAGGAGGATTGAAAACGTGCATAATCTGTGCAGTTGTCTTGGCTTTTTTATTTTCTTTTTTTCTTTCTGCTTTTTGCCTTTTTTTTTTTAACTGGCAAATGCCTATTCATTGCCCATCTGGGTAAGAACAGCTTTTGCATTTTCACACCCATTCTTTCCTATGTGGTTTGTGAATACCCCTCCAATCAGAACTTGCTTCTCAGAAAGGGGACAAAACCATTTTACAGGAGGTTCTCAGAATAAGTCCATTGGGATCTCTACATCATGTTTACTGGACAAAAAAAGGGAGGGGGACCACTTAACAAAGACCACTTGAATTTCACATAAAGGTTCCCACTGTCTGAGTTTGAAAGAGTGTCAGGCCTGAGAAGAGCCTGAGACAGCAGTCTTTTTCCTGAGCCAGGCATTCCGTGCAGTTATGAGTAGGTGAGTGGGCGCATGTGTAGCTCGGTCTTGTGAAGAGCTGCCACACTTTCTGGCCTGTCCAAGGCTCCATTAGTCTTTATCAGAATGTGGCATTTACTTTAAAATCAAACCTGAATTGGCACCTTCACCTTTTATGGGGAATGTCACCTTTCAGCTTAGAACAGCATACAGTAAGGGACAACTACAAAACTTGGACCTGGACAGTTTCCTACAGAGAGAGAGAGAGAGAAGCAACACAGAACAGAGGGTTTCCCTACAGACCAGTATCTGGAATTTGTTAAAGCTGCTCTTTTATACTGTTGCGGTTTGTGTAGTAGCATCTGTGACACTATTGTAAATTATTTGGTCACCTGTACATTGGATAGGTATGGTTTTCAGTGTTGAATGTCAAGGAAGGTAGCCTAGAATAAACATCCTCAAAATCTGTATTAGCTTTTTTTTACCATTTGCTCTGTCTCTTCTACCCACCCCTCTCATTTTATCTGTAGGGAATGAATTTCAGTGGTTTCTCGGGTGAAGAATTGGTAGATGTTCTAATTTTATTTGAAGAAGTAAAGAAATGAAGAGAGGATTTTTTTTTTAAGGGAAAACTCTGTTATACCAGTAGCAACCAAAAGGTTCTCCATGCCTTTTATGAAGTGACTCAACTGACTTTCAGAAAAGTTCCTCCACCTCAAGATGTATCCTAGATCAGTTCCTAGGGAAGAGCTATTCACATCACTCTCATAAATGCATATAAACCTCTTTTCTTTAGCCTCTATGAACTGCAGCTGGCTGTTTTCACCAAGTTAGCTAATCATCAAATACATTACTGCTACACAACTCCTGCTGCCCACAGCCAGGACCTGAGAAAGACTGTTGAAGCTTACAGATGAACCTTGCCCTTCCCCCTTTCTGGACATGATTTGTGGATAAGTGGCAGAACTCACTTTGACAAGAAGTCATCCAGTCCTGTGGTACATATCACACCTTTCTGGAAAGGAGCTGTCCTGAGGATGCATTTTTCAGAGTTCCACTTACAAAATTCCTTTTATCTGCTAAGATGCATAGGAACAAAGCAGATTTCTTTGCACCTGCTCAAGTCAAGAGACCTGTCCATAGGATCTCTGGTATGTGTGAAATACTCCACCTTGTGCATGTGCAAGGCACAATTTTTCGTTTACTGGATTAGACTGCTGCGTATGTTATCTTATTATCAAATACCTCATTTGACAAAGCAGAACATAAACTAGAAGTAATTTCCTTTTCCAGAAGTACATCTTAAAGACATGTTCATGTGAAAAGGGAACCCTAGGGTCAAACCAAGTAGTGATTGATGCTTATTGATGGAAAGATGTCTAACATACTGATAGACAACCATTCAAAGTGAGATACAGATAAATGGGTAACTATGCAATCACTTGCTGTGGATTACAGTAGGTCTTGAAAAGAGATGTCATTTATTTGTCATTAATTTTCCACTCTTCTGTTTCCCCACCAGAACAAAGTTTTTACCAAGTTATCTTCTTTTAAGATCAAGGATTCTGACTTTTTATGTAAATACATTTTGAATCCTCATGTGATCTGACATGTTGGGAGGGGAAACATCTGGCATTAGCCTGGAGGCCTCTGAAGAATGACTCTGGAAGAAGGAGTGAATGCGTTTCTTCTGTACCTTATTTTGTGTAATAATAGTTGCAGTGCCCTTGAAGGAAAGTCTCTGAGTTTCTAAGATGTTTTTCCAGTCCTATGATCGGTCTTATCAGAGGAGGAAACTCAGGTTTCCTGGCAGAGCTTATGAACAAGACAGATGTAATTCACAACCTCCATGATACTGTTAGTGTGTTTCCTCCTTGCTTCTGCTATGTGAGCATCCACACAGTGCTCTAATCTCTCATGGAAATTAGTAACCTTCTGATACTGGCTGGTTTACATCTGTTAACATCAGACTTCTTCAGACAGCTTGGCCCCATCAGGATTTCCAGTTTGTGACCATTCAGCTACTTCAGAGAATTAAACTAACCACCTGGGTACAAGGTAGTTTTTCTTTGAAGCAGCAGAATAAGAGGGTGCTTGAGATGTCAGGCGTGGATAAATGAGAAGGAAAAGGCAGAGCAGGGAGGATGAAAATTGCAGTGAGTAGTGTTCTGGTGTCTGCGTATGAGATGTAAAGCACCTTTTAGACTGGAGCAGAGGGATATTGTTGGACTAAAAGGCATGTATGTGAAACTGCTTTCAATGCCATTTATTTGCTCTGTATATATCTGTTAAAACAGATGATGACAATAAACTAGTTTAATTTACTCATGCTTCTTTAACAAATTTCACTTTTGCACTCTCACGTATTAACAAGTAATTGTGACAAGAGGGATTGTAGCTTTGGTAGCAATATTATAGAATCATAGATTCATAGAAAGGTTTGGGTTGGAAGGGACCTTAGAAATCATCAAGTTACAAGTCCCCTGCCATGGGCAGGGACACCCTCCACTAGCCCAGGCTGCTCAAAGCCTCATCCAGCCTGGCCTTGAACACCTCCAGGGATGGGGCATCTGCAGCTTCCCTGGGCAACCTGTTCCAATGCCTCACCACCCTCACAGTAAAGAATTTCTTTCTAGTATCTAGTCTAAATCTGCCCTCTTCCAGTTTAAATCCATTACCCCTTGTCCTGTCACTACATGCCATTGTGAAAAAGTCCCTCCCCATCTTTCCTGTAGAACTTCAGGTACAGGAAAGCCGATACAAGGTCCTCCCGGAGCCTTCTCTTCTCCAGGCTGAACAACTCCAACTCTCAGCCTGTCCTCACAGGGGAGATGCTCCAGCCCTCTGATCATCTTCGGGGCCCTCTTCTGGACCTGCTCCAACAGCTCAATGCCCTTCTTGTGTTGGGGGGCCCAGAACTGGACACAGTACTACGGGTGGGGTATCATGAGAGCAGAGTAGAGGGGAAGAATCACCTCCCTCGACTCGCTGGCCATGATTCTCTTGATGCAGCCCAGGATCCAGTTGGCTTTCTGGGCCACAATCACACACTGCTGACTCATGTTCACTTTTTCATCTACTGACACCCCCAAGTCCTTCTCTTCAGGGCTGCACTCAAGCCATTCTCCACCCCATCCAATTCTTATTCAAGACAAAATGCCAGTAAGACTAGTGGTGATTTTGCATTACTTTTCTCTGCATACTTTTCTGGGAACCAAGGTGATGCACGTACTACGAATGCTAAGAGAAATAAATTGTTAATAATGTTTAATTTGTTTACCACTCAAAGGGCAGTTGGTTCTTCATAGTTAAAGGATGAAACCATAGTTTCTGCCCATCAAAATCTAAGTAGATGAAAAATTAGTAGAGAGCAGGAAAGGAAACAAGAAAGCATTAAAACCAAAGCAGGCAAGATGGAGATAGGGAAAAGTGAATCAAGAGGTTAAGAAGTTACTTTTTAGTCACTTGTAAAAGTTCATTTTGAAGGATATGTTGGCTCTGTACCCAAATTGGTTAGGTGATTTTCAAAACTGTTCTCTGTTTAGATTATTCAGCCAAACTAAGACAAAGTCTTCCTTGGAGTAAATGTCTGTAACTTTCCAGTTTCAGTCAAGTAAATAACAGCAGGAGAACATTTGTTTTTACATGATGGTATTCTGGTGCCAGTCAGAACTTGGGATATGCTAAAAATGAAGGGGACAGCTCATGTTAACTTTTTGCTTTCGGTTCTTACAGAGGACTGTTTGTCACTATTGGGTAGCAAATGTTCTAAACCACAACTCCAGACAAAACTGTGTGTGGGATTTTAGGAACATTTACAGACTAAATCTTGAACCAGATTTCGATTTTACAAAGTGACTGCCAGTGTTTTTGATACAAGTAACTGTACTGTAAAACATAAAATCCAAATTCCTTAAAATACCAATCTAGATAGAAATCACATTTTCATATATGCACTTTACATTAACAACTTGGTGTAAAGGGTCATTAAAGTAAGAATCTGATCTTTTCTAGCATGGATTCACATGCAAACAGACTAAAATACAGCTTTAATCAATGTGCTCAGTATTTACAATTGGCTGGCTCTAGGCTTTTTAAAGCCAGATAAGCTGATACAAAGTCCAAGGCCCAGGAATGTGGTTGGAATTTGGACCCGGCTACACCTGCCTTTGTCTGCTTTTGTCCAAAATTTCAGGACTTGAGCTTCTGCAGAAGAGTGGCAAAGTTTACTTCTAGCCTTACAGAGATGAAGTCTTCTAATTGGTGTCTTCATATGTGATTTCTACAGTATAATCTGTTTTGTTTACCCATTGGGCAGTCACTTTGGCTAATGCCCTGTCTGTGGCTCTGCAGAGGACAGACTCAATCTGTTTGGTTTTTTTTTTTTTGTTTTTTCTTTTGTTATTTTTTTTTTTTTTTCTGCAGAGGACAGACTCAATCTGTTTGGTTTTTTTTTTTTGTCACCTTCTTTGCTACAGGTAACATCAGTTGCAAGGGGATGACAGAGCGCATTCATAGCATCAATCTTCACAACTTCAGCAATTCTGTGCTCGAGACTCTCAACGAGCAGCGCAACCGTGGCCACTTCTGTGACGTGACGGTCCGCATCCACGGGAGCATGCTACGCGCCCACCGTTGTGTGCTGGCGGCTGGCAGCCCCTTCTTCCAGGACAAGCTGCTGCTGGGCTACAGTGACATTGAGATCCCCTCAGTGGTGTCAGTCCAGTCTGTGCAAAAGCTCATTGACTTCATGTACAGCGGGGTGCTGCGGGTCTCACAGTCAGAGGCCCTCCAAATCCTCACAGCTGCCAGCATCCTGCAGATCAAGACTGTGATTGATGAGTGCACAAGAATTGTCTCACAAAACGTGGGAGAGGTCTACCCAGTGATCCAGGATTCTGGCCAGGAGACACCCAGGGGAACACCGGAATCAGGCACTTCAGGGCAGAGCACCGACACAGAGTCTGGCTACCTGCAGAGCCATTCACAGCACAGTGTTGACAGAATCTATTCAGCCCTCTATGCCTGTTCCATGCAAAATGGCAGTGGGGAGCGCTCCTTTTACAGTGGAGCTGTGGTTAGCCACCATGAAACAGCCCTGGGGCTCCCCAGGGACCATCACATGGAAGACCCTAGCTGGATTACCCGGATCCATGAACGGTCACAACAGATGGAACGGTACCTCTCCACCACTCCAGAGACTACGCACTGCCGCAAGCAGCCACGCCCTGTCCGAATTCAAACCCTGATGGGCAACATCCATATTAAGCAGGAGATGGAGGATGACTATGACTACTATGGCCAACAGAGGGTGCAGATCCTTGAGCGCAATGAGTCTGAGGAATGCACTGAGGACACTGACCAAGCAGAAGGCACTGAGAGTGAGCCCAAAGGGGAGAGTTTTGACTCGGGAGTCAGTTCCTCCATTGGCACTGAGCCTGATTCCATGGAACAGCAGTTTATGGCTGGTCTGGGCCGGGATGGGCAGCAAGAACCTTCTCAAGCAGATCAAAATGACATCCCTGCTGATGGCACTCAGCCGCAGCAGCAGCAGCAGCATGTAGATGCCAACTCTTCCTCGCCAGAGAGAAGCAATGACGTTGAAATGGACAGCAAAGTGCTCACAGTCAATAACAGCACCGAAAAGGGGGCTTTGCAGCCTTCTGTCAACACAACTGTTGCCCAACCATTGCCAACCACACAGATCTACTTACGCCAGACAGAAACCCTCACCAGCAATCTGAGGATGCCACTGACTCTGACCAGCAACACCCAGGTCATTGGCACAGCTGGCAACACCTACCTGCCTGCCCTTTTTACCACACAGTCTGCTGGCAGTGGCCCTAAGCCTTTTCTCTTTAGCCTGCCCCAGCCTTTAGCTGGCCAACAGACACAGTTTGTGACAGTGTCCCAGCCTGGTCTGTCAACCTTTACTGCTCAGCTGCCAGCCCCACAGCCCTTGGCCCCATCTGCAGGCCACAGCACAGCAGGTGGGCAAAGCGAAAAAAAGCCTTATGAGTGTACTCTATGTAACAAGACTTTCACCGCCAAACAGAACTACGTCAAGCACATGTTTGTACACACAGGTAAGAATATGTCCATTTGGCTTATATACAAAGACAGAGAAGGTCCTTGACAGACAAGCACTTAGATTCTGTTTCCCAACCTGCCAGCCCCCAGCACAAACAGGAGGGAGAGGTTATCCAGGGAGCTGGTGTCACTGTACACTTTCTGAGCTTACTCCACTGAAGTTGAGCCCCTGAAGAAAAAGACAGGTCCCATATAGGGGCCTAACTGTGCATTGTGCAGAAACAAGCTCATTTTACTTGGAGTAAAATGTGTCCTGCACCCATCCAAGGAAATGGTAAGCGTTTGTTGTCCCCTGCAAGCTGACCAGGCAACATTAAATAGAAGTGGCATGAGGAAATTGTAATAAGTCATTAAACAAAAACTACATCTACTAAGAAAGAGCATCCCTCTGTAAGTTTTACAGCTACAGGGGTTTAAGCTCAAGTGGTGGTGATTGTCATGAGTTTAGGGCAAGGTCATTCCTGGTGGAGTTGCAGCTGTAGGTCACACTGTAGCAGGCAGGCCACACTGCCACATGTTTTCTAAAATCTCACATATTCCTATAAGAAAGTAAATTTGGAGGTTTTTTAGGAAGTTTTTCTGTACTTCACTGAAGCTGATTGCTGTAATCCCCTGTCTCTTTGTAAGTGAGATGTTTCAGTGGCTGTGAGTACAGAAACATAGGGCTCAAAGAGAAAAATTTAAAATAACGTATGTAGAACACAACATCAGCACCCTTTTTGTTTAAAAATGCGACTGCTTTAGTATATGATCTTTTGAGACAATGTAGGCAACCATATTACTACTGAGCCAAAACTGCCTTTTCTAGCTTTTCAAGTTGTGAGATTTCAAAGCAAGGAGAGATATGTATCTTACATGGAGAAGCTATCCTGGGTTCAGGACTAAATTTTGCTTACTTTAGCCACCAGCTCATTCTGACATTGGAGAGAAGTTCTAGTCCAGAGAAAGAGTAAATATGTCTCTCACCAAGCAGTGGTTTTGTTAACGTCAGATCTTAAAATAAATGCTGGGTTTGTGATACATGGAGTAGAACCTGGAGAATTGACCAAGGTATGGGAGAAGTGTAAGTCATGCCTGCCCATTGAATTCAATAGATTTCACTTCCATATGCATAGGTAAACTTTTAACTTCTATTTGCGTATAATTGTCACTTCAATTAAAAATTCCTCTAGACATCTAAGGCAGACATGTACATGTACATATACAAAAGGGTCAACTTCTCAATACTGATACAAAATGTATGATGGCAAGGATCAAGAATCTTGAATCCCAGGATTACCCTTTGTTTATGTTCTCCATCTTTCTGTTGTGGATGAGTGGCTAAAATACTATGTAGATAGTGCTGTATTATTCATAAAAATATCCCCTTCAGAACACAGTCAAATGTATCTGCTTGCATCTTTGTTCTAAAAGCTAGAAAGGCTTTTTCACAAATTAATTTTATGAGATTGGGTGCTTTATTTCCCCCACCCCAAATGGTGCACTGCATTTGGTATTTGAAGTCAGATAAAGAATAATATTGGAAGACCTGACCTAAAATATTCCTAGCTACTCACATAAAGTCAACCAAGGAAATTGATAGGCATCTCCAATCATTAATGAATATTTTATTTGTATGGGTCTGAGAATGCCCAAAAATAATGAACTGTGGTGGCAAGGAGAGATTTGGGTAGATAAATAATGTCAGTGTTCATTTAGGACCAAACTGGCTCCTGGAGTGTCTGGGAAAATAATTGCACCTTGACCAACAAAGGGCAGGGCTTCAGAAAACCTTTCTGAAAATAGCCTTTCTATGTACAGCCTCAGAGAAAGCATGCCTGTGTAGTGCTGGACAGCCTCAGAGAAAGCACCTTGTCTAGTGCTGGACAGGATAATTATGAGAACTGAGAGGAGACAGCTGTTCCCACTGTCAGGATGACTTTCCTCAGCTCTGTTGAAAAAAGCCAGGCAAAGTGGCTCTGGAAAAGATCCACAGAAAAAAGGAAAGATTTGGGAGATGCAAATGTCTGAATTAGTCTTGCTGTTTGGAGGGCTCAGAAGAGAAGCCATGGAGGAGTTAATCATAAACCAGAATTCAACAGCCTAAAGGCCTCCCAATCTCTGTATGTTTTTGTGCTTCTAAAAAATACACTCTGATGTAGCTTCCATGCAATGGAAACCTACCTCCCTTTCTTCTTTCACATGGACACAAACATACTACCGATGGATATTTTTCCATGTTCCCTGCAGACTAGCTGTAATGTATCCCACAATGCAGTGTTATGGAAATACAGTGCTAGAATGCATCTGGTGTCCATGCACCTTATAAGCCATCATTGCCTTCTCCTACATATCACACTGTGATTAGTATTCTATAGCTGTCACACATTGCTGTCTGAAATAAGCCAAATATGAAATAAAGAACCAAAAGAAGGAACATGCATATGTAACTCACTGAGCAAAGTTTTCTTTAAAGAAAACCTAAAAAGTTTTGAGATTCTTAGGACAGAAGAAATCCCAGGAAGGTTTTGAAGCTAACATTAGAAAACCAGAACCCTTTGTATCTTAGAAACATGTGCAGGCAAAAATTACGGTGTTTTTATAGCATAGTCTTAACAAGGTCTAAAGCAAAGGAGGCCAACTTACTACAAACTCTGGAACATATATTGCCCAAGGCAAAAATAAGCATTGTAAATATAATCAGTCTCTTGTAAGTTAATCAGACATTATTATAACTGACACACTGTCATCTTCCGTGTAACACATGTCAAGCATATTGGCCTGTCTACACTCAACACACTACTATGTTCGGCAACACCAGCAGAAAAGTAAGGACTTAATGTGTTTGACCAAATGTCTTTCACCAAGAAGGGAGAAACTCATCATTGGTTCAAGGAAGAGCAGCATGTGGATTTCATTCACAGATGTCACTGTCATATGTGCAAACTGTGAAATAAAAAGAAACAGACTCAGGGGAGATTAAAAAGTAGGTCCTTCCTATCTAATCCATATTAATTATCTTCTCTTAAAATTGGATATAAGTAGTGTATTGTAAACTCATATGAAGAGTAAATTACATACTACCGCAGGCATGTGATGGTCCCTGAAGATTGACTCTTCAGGATTTAAAACAGTGCCAGACAGATCGCAAAAATGAGGAAGCAGGATATCTGGGAAAAAAAAAATTGCAGAATGACCAAAGGTAAATCATTATTCAGTCAGTGAAACAGAGGATCATTTTGATTGTTACAGAGCTGTGGTACCATCTCTCTCCCTGACAGCTTTGGGGATGATGAATTACCACACCTGAAATATGCCACAAGTGATTCAGAAAACAAATTAAAAGGAGTTTTTGATGGAGCATTCAGGGTGTTGGGTATTGTCTACATTATCAATACAGCAACATATCATGAAAATGTTGCCTGATACCATGAAACATGAGGCCATGGCGTTGTCTCCCAGAAGAACTCTGAGCATGAGGAGGAATTAAGAATAGTGTGGACAAACCAAGCATATCTGTTTAGCTAAATATTTTACAGTTCATCCTTGTAGTCGCAGGTTTGTCTGGATATGATCAGAGTTCACTTATACAAGTTGCCAGAATCAGTTTTACAACAGCATGGGCGCACAAGACAATGTGGGTAGATGACATGAGTATTAAGTATCTGTGGTTTACCTGATAAGGTGTTTTATTGGCAGTCAAATAATTTAAATTTAATGTCTGCTACATTGGAAATTTATCTGTTAGTTTGCCCTGTGCCCGGTGCTAGCTGGTCTAGGCAATTCTGTGTGTTGAGGGACCCTTTTCAGTTACTCTTATCCATGTTTCAGCTATGAGATTTGACCAGAAAAAGGGGCAACAAATGTAAACCTTTTATACAGAGTTGGATTCCTTTGGCAATCTCTCATGTTTCTCTTCTGAGAAATATAAAGCAATTTGACTAAAACAAGTGTGTTACAGGGTAGCTATCCGATAATCACTAACTTTGTCCATGCTTTTATTGTGTACAAGTAGGGAGATGGAGGCACTGAAAGGTAAAGTAACTTGCCTAAGATCTTTCTAGAAGTGAGCATGAGGAGCAAGGCAGGAGAGTCAATGCTGTTGAAGCTGGGGGTAGACACCAGGACCTTTTAACTCTAGTCCTGTCTTTCTCAGTGCCTACTATGTGAACTTGAAGAAACCACCTGAGCTCCTTTTTACTGTGTGTGGACTGGGAATACCTACAGCCCTCTTGGTAAAGCATTCTGAAACTCTGGTTGCAAAAGATTTTGTGTATCGAAACATGCTTATTGACAGAATTACTCTTTGGACAGAGCACCTCTCCAGAGACCTCTGCAGGACTTGCCATTAGTTTATTGTGGAGTCGTACAGAGCTGGTTTAATTTTATTGTCTTTTTTTTTTTGTCTGTTTTTCTTTCTTTCTCTGTCTCTCTCTTTGGTAATGGGCAGGTGAGAAACCACACCAATGCAGCATCTGTTGGCGCTCCTTCTCATTAAAGGATTACCTAATCAAACACATGGTGACGCATACTGGCGTGAGGGCATATCAGTGCAGTATTTGCAACAAGCGCTTCACCCAGAAGAGCTCCCTTAATGTGCACATGCGCCTCCACCGCGGGGAGAAGTCCTATGAGTGTTACATCTGCAAGAAGAAGTTCTCCCACAAGACCCTGCTGGAGAGGCATGTGGCTCTGCACAGTGCCACCAACGGCACACCTGGAGCTCCCGGCACCGGCGTGAGGGCTGTCCCTGCTGGGGTGGTGGCCTGCACGGAGGGGACCACGTACGTCTGCTCTGTCTGTCCAGCTAAGTTTGACCAAATCGAGCATTTCAACGACCACATGAGGATGCACGTGTCAGATGGATAAGTAGAATCTCTCTCTCTCTCTTTGTTACGAACAAAAGAATAGAAACAACAAAAAAAAGCTATGGCACTAGAATTTAAGAAATGATTTTTGTTTCATTTTTACCTTTATTTTCCTCTTTTTTTGGGTTCGTTTCATTTTGTTGTTTTTGTACTACATGAAGAACTGTTTTTTGCCTGCTGGTACATTACATTTCCGGAGGCTGGGTGAATAATAATTTTCCCAGCCTCCCTTGGATGGTGGCCTTAAGGCCAGGTAGTGCTTCATGAGCTCCACTGGTTGGATCTCTAGCTACTGGCCTCTAAATACAACCCTTCTTTACTACAAAAAAACAAACAAAAAACCCACAAAAAAAATCAAAAAACAGACTGAAAAAATAAAAAACAAACAACCCATTTCTTTTTTCTCACTTGTGAAGAGCACTACAAAAAAAAAAGAAACAAATCTACAAGGCCTACTGTCGTTATAAGTACACCGCTCGCAGTGTTTCAATGGACATAATTCACAATGCTGACCGCTTTTGGACTTCACAGTATCCAGTTAGAACTGTGGAATATTTTGCTTCTGGTTGAGCAGCAACCAGAGGAAATAAGGCCCTGCTGGTTTCCACCACGCGTCTGCTTTCTCACACACACACGCATCCATGAACACACAAAAGGGCTGAGGGGAGTGCAGGGCAGTGTGGTTTGGATAGTGTGGAGTTCCCGCGGGGTGAGGCAAAAGAATCAGATTTTCCTCGCCTGGATTCTGCTCCATCCCATGCTCTCTGGCGCACCCTCCCCACTGCTTTTCCCATACCACCACCTTACAGCAGAAACCAAGAAGATTCAGACAACGAGCAACGGTGGCTTTTTTGTAATTTATTCAGTGTCTTCGCTGAGCCCAGGGCCTCAGCACAATCAAGAGGGACTTTCATAGAAGGCAAAGAGAAACACAGAGGAAAATCAAAGATATCAGAGGTTGCAACCTATGGATCTAGGTACAAGAGAAGGGTTAGTTCCCACAATCGTTGCAGAAAAATAAAAAAGTTGCATCAGGATTTATTCTTGTGGAAGAAAGAGAAATAGAAGGGGGTGGGGAGGGGAATAATAATTAAAAAAAAAAAAGAGTTCTTGGGACTTTTTTAATTCAAAATTTTATAGATGGGCAAAAGTGACGTTTACCAGATAGAATGCTGATTTTTTTAATATATTTACAACAGTATTTGTGTAAAAAAAACAAAAAAAGTGAGATTGTTAAGAGTAATTTTTCTTTGTTTTCTTTTTTGTTTTGCATACACTGCCACTAATATCTTCTCTTTTATTATATATATGAATATATATACAAATATATATTTTATTTTAAATTGAGACTGTTAAGGTTAGCTAACCTGCTTCCAGATAGAGCGGGGGAGGAGAGATGATCTTGATTTTTATTTTAAAAAAGAGGAAGGATGTTTCTTAATTTTCTTTTCTAGTGTTATTCTCTCTCTCTCTCTCTTTTCTAATGGAATCAAGGATTACCTGGGTCGATGAGGGGCTCTGTGAAGTCATCTGTGAGATTATCTACTAGAGTTTGTGCATCCTGCAGTATCATTTGAACTGCTACTTTGGTTTTGTATTACATGGTTCTCTTTCTGGCTTTTACCAAGGTTCTATTGTTTCTTTTTTTTTTTGGTTCCATCTCAGAATTTATTTCTGTTGATGGGAGGTTCTTTTGAGAAAGAAATTTTTCTGGCAATGTTCCCTTGGTTTTGGAGATTACAAACTTGCAGTCTTTTTATTTTCTTTCTTCTTATTTGAAAAATAAATGGAAGTTTTGGAAGTGTGTAGTAACTAGAATTTCCCTTATTTTTGGTCACTGGACAAGAATTAATCTGCTGTATTGTTCTCTCATCCCTGCCTTGCTCACTAGAGAGCTTCCATATTTGTGTGGGAGTCTGATCCTGCCCCTGGTAATTTGTGCTGATGCCAAAATAACTTAACATGTTACCATTACAAATAATCTTCCCTTCTTCATTTGCAAAAACTTTTAACTGAAGGGCCACATCCCACATTCTCTGCATATGCAAAGCTATGCAAGGAATGTAGGATCAGTGTGAAAGATTGATTCCTGATCTGCATATATATGTTGGTGTTTTGTATTTTGTTTTATTGTGTTTGGGATGGTGTTCTCCCTAGTCACCTTCTGTGTATCTGCGTGAGAATATTTCCCCCAAAGCCAACTCCCAAAGTACATGGGTCCTTAGTTCAGTTGGATCAGTGTCTGACACTATCTTTGTCTTGCTTGAAATCCATAGCTAGGATTTGCACCAGCTGCACTCTGGACTTTATATTTTAGGCAAGGAAGAAGCACCTAACAAAAATATGCAAAAAAAAAAAAAAAGAAAAATTCTTAGTTTAGCTTGTGTCTATGTTTAAATTAAGCTTTCTTAAGTTTACAAAACTTTGCTTGTGAACACTGAGCATTTCACATGAGACATTATTTTATGCTGGACAACTTTCTAACTATTGACTTGGTAGATTTCCACGTACAATTTTGTGTGTGCTTTGCACCTGCAGCCTCTGTATCAGATGTCTGTGATTCAGCACAGGTAACCTCATTGCTGTGTTCTACACCTGTTCCATTACTTAATTTATTTTGGGGAAAAAATGTGACAGGAGGTTTAGTCTCAAAATCTTTCTGTACCCTGCAAGGTATTGGTCAGCAGGTCCTAAACATTGAAGCCCTGATTTTCAGCTGCACTAGGCAGCGTAAAGAGACTTTGAGGTGAGTGCTAGAGCAAGTGAGCCTCTTATATGATAATGTCTCTTTTTGTTACCAATTTCTTTGAGTGGTTCAAGGGCGCTAGAGAAGGAGCACAAGTTAGTTAACAAAATTGTTCTCATAACCACACTAGTAAAAGCAATGCTGGCATGTAAACTGAGAAGTGAAAAGACAAAGCCTAAGACACAGAGAGGGACAACTAGTATCTGCCACATAAAGACGCACTAAATCTGTACAGAAAATAAGGCTCTAGAGACAAGGGTGGGGAAGAAAATGGTGAAGGTGAACCTATAGAAAAGGATTAAAGGTCTTCCTCTGAGAAAAGGTTTTTTTCCTGAGATCTTTAGTATCAAGGAGTTTTATGTTCTCCCATATGAGGAATTAAAGAAGAATTTTACCCAGCTTAAAAATCTGTAGCTTCTCATTTATCATCTGAGGTCTGGGGAAAAGCTGTTTAATTTGCCGTTGTTAAATCTGGTGAACTACAGTCAAGATGTAGTGTGTTCTGGAATATGGGTCTGATACCAGAAGAGATATGCCAGTACACAGGAAGTAAGAATTGGGGTTCACATCCACCAAAAGCTGAATACTGTGGTGTTCAGAGAGAAAAAGCCTATTTAAATTTTAATTCTTCAATTTTCAACCTTTCCTAAATCAAATAAGCATCATCTTTGAAATACAGGTCTATTATGGGGCATAATCAATTTTAAGTGAATTAAAGGCCAGTTGTGAATGAATGAAGGGTGCCAATTAAAAAATAAGCAAGCTTATTAAAGTAAAACTAAGGCATACTAGATTGAATTCTAAATCACTTGTCAAAGAGTTCAGGCCTTCACACATGGCTGCCAATTTTGTTGAACTTCTAGGCTCAAAAATTAGTGACTTGATTTTTTTTAAAACATGGAGTAACTTACAGCATAACTGCAAATGTAGCTGAAAGTGCTTGTCAGGTCACTTATTTAAGTGTGCTTCAGTGAACTTAGGAGCTCAAACATAGACCCCTTTATCTTCTAAAATATTAAATTCTTTTTAATAATGCTTCCTCCCATCTGTTGAAATATTAATTTACTACTTGGAAACAACTACAATGTCTAAATGTTACAGATATCTTGAAGCTTCATGTATTGCTACTATATTCCTTATCAGAAAGAATACCTGTGGTACACTAGCAGTCACAGTGATCTGCAAACTGTTGTTGACAGTTTTTGAGTGTGTCCATCTCAGTATGCTTGAAAGGCCTCCTTCAAAACACCTGATAAAATGATACGGACAAGAGTAGACTGTGGTACACATCCCTCTGATGGAGCATGCAATATCCTGCATTCCTTGAGCCTGATTCTCATTTTCCCTAAAGCTCTCTTTACATTGCTTTGGCAATGGAAAGGGACATTAAATAGGACATAAATTCAAGCATACAGATCAAGGCCTTTCTGCATGGCAAAAGTGCAATAAAGGAAGCCTTAGAGTAAATGAGTGGTAGGTGCCTTCTCTTGCTGCTGCTGAGGTTGATGAAGTCAATTGAAAAGGTAGGACTGGCCAGAGATCTACCGTGTGGTCCACCTTCCCCACTATTCTGTCTCTGACACATGGCCAGTTACAGATGATTTGGATGAAGATGAAAGACCCATGTTGGATAATTACAAAGCAGTAAGCCTAAGAGAGACGATTTATTGTCATCCACATTAGTTATGTATCTGCTTAGAACCTAAAGACATAATAATTTATGGCCTTAACTTTATATCTCATATAAAAATTATTTAGTGTCGCAGATAATTCTCAGTATCCTTTAAAGATCTAGCTTATTAATTACTTAGGTGGCTCCAATGTTGTCCTGTGGAAGTGCGTTCCCCGGGTTAATTACCACCTTGTTGAAATTATTCCTTTTTCAGGTTAATTTTGTTGCTATTCATTGAAACACCCTTGTTCGTGTAAGTGAAAGCATAAATCAGAGGACCAAAAATAACTTCTCTTGCCCACTGAAGTCTTGGGAAATCTGAATCTGCAAGACATGCAGGACCACAATGGCAGTGTCTGCTGGTCAGTAAGGAGAGAACAGCTACCGAGTGTGTGCATGTGCATGTCTGGGGTGTGTGCATTAGTGAGGTTCTCCTACAGTGATGTCTTGCAGAGGACTAGCAAGTATGGCTTGTAGATAATGGGAACACACCAGTAGAGTACACCAGTCTAGAAATTGCAGTATGATATTTCAGTCCAGTCTCTCCTCTCACAAAACCCCTGTTAATAGTCTCTCATAAGGGAAACAGGTATAGATATTTTGCAGGAGCTGCTCTGGGGACACTTTCTCAGCAACTGTCATGCTTCCACTAGTCCTACTTCTGGCCCATGCTGTTAGTTGCTTTCAAAACCAGCTAAAATTCACAGTAAGTTAACACAGAAGAGTGTAGTTTAATTGACTTTCTAAGAGAATGAGATTGCCCTTTGCTCTAAGATCAAAGGGGCCAAGTGGTACCCATTTTTCTTCTTTTGATTTCTTTTTCATACAAAGGATAGCTGAGTAATAACCCACATACCATCAACCCCCTCACTTCTTACCAACCCCAAGCTGATTGATTTCAGTCGGCTTTGAGCTACTTGATTAATGCTGCATCATTCACATGGTAGTGGAACAAATCTCTTGCCTTTAGTGAGTATTATGCTACCATGTCCTGCCTTTCTTATAATGAAAACAAATACCCACAGGAAGAAGGCACAAAACATACTATTTGCAGGAATGTTGAGTCAGTCCAATCAGAAGCACCCAAACCATTTCAAACATAACCAGACCTCCAGTATGCCTAGGACTGCAGATCTGTGACTTTTCTGACAGTCTTATGCTAAGAAAATCTTCCAGCTCTCACTGCTGAAGATGACTTGCCATTCAAAAATAAATACAAAATCAAATTAGCACCTCGTGGCTGTTCTGTCAAGGAAAACTAGACCTTGGTAGTCAATCCCTTTCAATTTAGCACCCAGATCCTCTGAGCTATTGAAATAAACTTGATAGAAATGAGTGAGCAGGTAGCCTAACTGAAGCAGCATTTGATCAGCCTAAAGCAAAATAATTGCTTTTCACATTCCCTTATTTGTTTTTAAGGTGGCTGTGAAAATTTGTGAAGGAGGTATAATGTGATGAGAACTTGACCCTGAGAGGTTCTGAGCCTCCTCTGCTCCCAGAAGGCTTGTCACTCGGTTGGATCTGGCCCCTAAGTGATCACAGCTCAGCTAAAGAAAGGCTTATGAGAGAATATGCAGATAGTATGTTAAATCTGGAGTCTTGAGTTTGTAAGTGCAATGAAAACCCTTCCCGCATTTGAGTGTCCCACTGACAGAAACCAAAATCAAGTGGGAAGGCCGTGCAGAGGGGCAGATACTGGATATTGCAAGTTTCTGCAGCACGTCCAGTAAGACAGATAAGTGTATGAAGGTGGCCTAGTGCTAGATTTATGTCAATCAGGGGCTTGTGCTGGCCATGCCCAGTCAGTGTTCTTGCTGCTGTTAACTTTCTTGCTCATACTGCTAGAAGTAATTTCTTACTTGTACTGCTAGAAGTCTTGGCTAATTTTCTGTAAAGCTACCTGGTGATCTGATTCATTTCAGCAGGAGCAAAGGAGTCCCCAGATTTTGACAGATGACTAAGGTGGGAAATTTGGAGAGAATTTTAGATATGTGCATATTTTCCAAACTAACTCAGACAAAAATAAAAGGCAGATTATGTTTTCTTTGGTGTAGAACAGAGATATTTGGTTTGCAAGGGAGACACTAATAGAGAAACAACCTGTCTGAAAAATAAGAATGCCTTACTCTCTCAGACCTGTTGTTGTAAAGCACAAGGGGGAATCTTTGTTTTGTTTTTNTGGACAAATATCCACTCTGAATTGCTGTTTATAATTATTAGGATACTGTTGGATAATTTGGGTTTAAAATTTATGTTTTTCATGAAAAAAACACATTTAAATATGAATAGATTTTTTTTTGTGATATATTCAGCAATGGTGCTGGCTTCGTTTTGCATTTCAGCCTCTGCAGTAGTGCTTGATCCCCAGGCTTTATGAGGGAGTCCAAGTGTAGGAGAAGCAGAGCTGACCGATCTACTGTGAATAAGGTAAAAAGGCAAATTGGACCCATAATGTGCTTTAAATCACTATTCACATTGCAATTGGTAACTCAACTGAAGGGTTTCTGAGTTTATTTTGAAATACAAGGAATCAAATGCATTCTAACCATAATTCTAGCAAATTCATATCAGGAGAAGAATTAGTCATGGTTTTAAAATGCCAGTTTCTCCAATAATTCTTCATTAAAAGCTTTTAAAATACTAAGAGTTCAACTCAGAGAAGAACTCTGTTACTACAACATGGTTCTTCATGTTATCCATGATCACAGTTTCCACCAACAGAACTAAGTCTAATCCACTAACTGACTCCCCTTCCCCACAGTCAGTGAACTGGAATTTTTGTGCACAACCAGGTATGCCCAAGGAAAACTCTTAATGTTTCCCTTAGGAATATTTAGCATAACAAATACTTGACCATCAGTAGCTCCTGTGACCTCTGCAGCCCTTTGTGTTGAACAGGACTCTGCAATACATACAGCAAGTAAATTGAAATAGGGAGAAAAAAAAATGGTGTAAGATTGAGGTAAGCAGGCCAATAAGGTCTTCCAAACACTGTTGGCTTGGATTTTAACCCACCAATTTACACATTTGTCCTCAACTATTTTTCAAAAAGCAAAGAGCAGTAAGATACTTCTTTGCAAAGTGAATACACTACAGCCTTGAAAATATGCTACAGCCTCATATACAATTGCTGCCTTAAAACACAAATGAGTCTGAGCAGTATGGAGTGTACTTGCGTTTTGTATCTGTAGCAAAGCTTCATCTAAAACATTTCTTTCATACAAGATTTGTTATATTATGTTTTCCTGTTTGAAAGGGTAGGGAAGGGGTAAAGAAGTATTAGGGGTCTCTTCATATTGGATGGTGCTTCTCAGCTGTTTCTTACCTTCAGTAACAGCTCCAGGTTTGGTCCTTTTCCGAAGTGATCTCCTTTTGATTGGGTTGGTTGGCATCAGCTCCCTGTAAAACACTGGAGGGTAAATCCTCTTCATAAACCAAATGAATAATATGAGGGTAAGGCTGTGTGATTTGACTACTGACTCCAGCCTTGCCAATGCCAGTTGAACTCATGAGAGAGAAATCCAGTGAAGAGCTACTTCCCAGTGATAAATTCTGTTCTTAATTTCCATCAGTGCAACCCGTATTGGCACTTTTGGGATTGCATGTATGTCACTAGAGATAAATATAGGCCCTTTGATTGGTTTAGCTGTGATTTCTTTTAATAAAAATGTATTCTAGGTGCATATGCATAGTACCTACATATACATAGGTATTACAGTGACCCATGTGTTTTCATAAAGTCTTCACTGGGACTTATCCTGCTGGAAAATCTGGTACCAGTGTAGCAAAGCATTTCTTGCATTAGGTATTTTCCAGGAGGAACTGCAGGCTTCTACAGTGTGCATACTTTATACAGTTGACTTGTTGGTGATATTTTGCCAAGTCCACAGTCCTATGACACTTGAGGAGGGTGCAGAGCTTGATTAGATAGTTATTGTTGTGCTCAACCGTCTGATTCTGCAGTGTCCTGTTCCTACAAAACAGGTATCTTTCTGAGATCGATACATTTAATTAGGCATCTTTTCTATTTTACTTTGTTCCTTTTTCTTTTTGCTGCCTGGATATTGCCATGTTCTTTGTTGAACCCTATAAAGTCCCCTAAAAGTTCAACCCCCATGATGAATATATACTGTTTGAGTAGAGAGAACCAGCATATTCAGGAAGCAAAATTACATTCATCCAACTG
>VZTO01027846.1:0-12520 GCA_013400615.1 Syrrhaptes paradoxus
GTTTGACATGAGTTCAAAACACAGAAGATGCTAGTGGTGACAATTTTAACTGTTCTAACCTGTGAAAATAGCTAGAAACAATTTGGAGCTGGGAGAGTATTTTACACCAAAGAAATCATACTCTACAGCTTCAAATAGCATAAATATGCAAAGCCAAAGCCATCCTTACAGCATGTATAACTTTGAGTGCCTTGGAGTTACTCCCACCATGAATTCAAGTGCTCGTACTCTTGCTTTCATAGTCTGCATCTGCTGTAGTGCTGGTTTTAATGTGACTCGTTCAGCTTTCATGTCCATTAAGCAGTGGACATGTGGACTAATGTGAAGCCCACGTGCCCAACTACCTGTCCTGTTTTTCAGGTTGGTCCTGAGCTCTGTGCTGCCATAGTTGCCCAGGGCATCAGCAATAACAGCTTTAATGCAGGATTAGACAAGGCCACAGAACAATTCCCTATCAGAAGTAGCTGTAGTAACAGCTGCATATGTCAGACATGGATTTATGAAGGGACTGGGAGGGCATTACATGAGAGGCGTGCTGTCCCGNGGGGACTGGGAACAGAGCTGAGGCTGAAGGTGGAGGTGAGATCATCCAAGATCCAAGAAACACCCCTAATTAGGTTTAGTTCAAGGAGGTAAACTGTTAAGCAGAAACTTTTCTAGGTTACATTATTAATTAAAAAACACACAGAGCAAAAGCTGTCACCTTTCACAGGTATGCAAGGACTAGCCCTGAAAGCAACACTTGTAGACTACAGCCTAGAGTCTAAGTCCAAGTGTAAATTTAAGAGACGATGATATAAAATGGTGATTAAAAGCAAACTCCACAAACACGTCAAGACAATCCCTGGGATGTAGCCAATTTGGCTACAAGGACTTGAAAGTGCAAAGTGCTGCCTGTTAAGGGGCATATTGTGACATGAATGAAGCTGAAAATAATACTGGGTTGTCTGATGTGTTCCAGAAGGCATTGGGATTGAATATCCATTCAAACCAAAAGGTTGATGGGATAATTAAGGACAAGAGGTATTCATGAGATCAGTTTTACACCTCATCTGAAGTGTGCCATGAATCCCATCCCTTCCCAGGGTGTAATGAAGTCGTTAGTTCAGTACTCACCAATAATTGCCGATTGCATAATTCTGCCAGGACTTGCAACTTTTGAAGGCTTTTTTGGAAGTTACTGGTTCTAACACTAGCCCTGCTGCAGTTACCTTCTGCACATTGATAAAATCTTGGCTTTCAGGAACAATACGGTGAAAGTGCACTTTCTTTGTGCCGTGTATCTTCTGCTGCTACACCAGTAACCAACCATTTATCATATAATCAGATCCCTGCTGAACTATATGTCATGTGTGATCAAATGAATGATGAATAAATTCCGAATGCAATTTTAGCTAGCCTATTTTTTGTTCATATTTCATTCTTAGTAGATTTGAGTCTTTTTGACCTTGTGAAAAATGGCTGCATTTGAACTAAGAATGTGTTTTATTTCTCAATAATGGACTATGCCAAGTTCCATTTCTTTTGGAATTTAATAGAAACTGTTTGGTATATCAGGACATTTTCTATATCCTTATTTACTTTTTCTTCCTTTCAGACTATATTCTTTGATATAGCTAAAACTCCAGTCTTTACTCATATCTCCTGGCTCCAGCAATTCTTTTTTGATTTCCATTGTTTTCTGTGCAGCAGGAACTCTTGCTATCAGGCATTACATTTAGTTTTCCACTCATGTAGCTATGAGCTAAGAAATTACACCAATTTCTTGAGGCCTTCCAAGCTAAGTGAATTTGGCTCAGTCTTTCTCAGCTATCAGCCCTTCCATTATTGTTAGGGAATGCTTCAGTGATATTTATTTGTCATTCTGATAATGCAAGTTCTTTTGCTTTGATGCTGAGACTTTGAAACCTGGACGCCTGACAATGTAGCACTTTTTCCAGAAAGAGTCTAATTAGAATGTGCTAATGCAGTGACCCTTGATCACTTGCAAACCCTGAAGACATCTCCTACAGATTTCTGGTTTTCCTGTATGTCAGCTTCCAGCAAAGCGAAAAGGTTTGGATTTACTCACAATGCTGTGCAGGGAGCAGTGTGGGGCTTTACACAAGGTAATAACCATCCCTTCCAAAGCTCCTTGGGAACAGTGTGCACTTCATGGCCCTTGGGAAAGATGCAAACTGTTCCTTCCCCATGGTGTGGCCTTTGAGCTTTCTGCAGCTGCTTATCAGATATTTTCTGCAGCTTCTTTAATGATCTGATTTGCATGTTTACCTATATTGTGTGCACAGCCATAAACATTGGTTTTGCTAAACAGTATTTTGGCAGAAGTGAACAGCGTCAGATGGAGGCTTGAAATGCTTGACAGAATTCCCTGGGGCAGAAATAGCAGATGTGGAGAGGCAGAAATTGCAGCAAGCCTCATCAGAAGACAGGGCAAGGACCTTCGGGAAGACAGAGGCCGCCTGAGCTAACCAGGGGAGCCTGAGATGGATACAGTTGCTTAGCAGAGGAGAACCCTCCTGTGAGTTTCATGCAGGTTGTCATTAGCTTCAGTAACTCTTGGCTTTTCTGTTGGGTCCTGTCATCCCATTCTGTTCCCTCATTAAGTTCTCAACTGCTTCTGCTTTTCTTTAGCTCTTTTCATTTACTTCCCATCAATATTTTAATTTCTGTTTTTCAGCATAGGATCTCACCACATTTCCTCTTTCCATCTCTGGTTCTTCCCATTGACGCTGTTTCTCCCACTTTCTTCTTGCATGGCTCCTGTCCTTTCCTCTCAGTTCCTCATCCCATTTTTTGCCCTGCTAACGTGTGGTAGTTAACACTGTTCATGACATTACTGCTGTCTCAACCCTTTTATCACTAATGGAAGCCCACAGAGCCCTGGTGCCTGGTTTGAACTTCAGTCCAAACACACGCACATGCTGGAAGCCCAGTCAAATATAGAGTAGATATAGGGTAGTTAAGAGCTGCCCTGAGGAAGAGCAGGCAGAGCGAGTTTTTGCCTGAGTGACAAACAAGGCACATAACAGCTGCAAAGAGGTCTTCATTGGGCTTTGAGCATCGGACTCCAGCTAGCTGTAGCTTCGGCCACACTCTCGGTGAATATTCTTTATTGGCAAAGGTGGACAGACAGCTCCATCACAGCTGTTATTACACAAAAGATGCAGCGATGACAGAACCTGTCATGCTGAAGCAATTCTTCTGTGACAGCAGAACAACTTCTATACCACTCCCCTCCCTCTTAAGCACAGAGGACAGTAACATCTTTATATGACTCAAGTTGCCAGGACGCCCATGAGAATTTAAAGAACTGTTTAGGGCAATCCATAGACTGTTTGTACTTCATCAAGGTGAGCCTCAGGCACAGAGTTTTGCAAGCATTGAAGGTGACTCACTGACAGCATAGGCTGCCAGTACAAGCTGTGCTAAGGCAAAAGAGCCAAACCCAACCCAAAATATAAAGGCAGCCACTGTCTGATCAGTCAGTATAGCATATTTTGTTGAGAATGTCTCTTGAGATGTTCCCCTACAGAATTTTCTTGAAGAGAGCAGGCTGTTCTCTGACATTGCATGGTACCTTGAACTACAACATGTCCAAGTTACAACTCCTAAAATTTTCTCTAGTAAGACTTCTCATACAGTATGTTACCGCCTGTAAAATACACCTTAGAAAAGAAACATTCAGTGGTGTGAGTGCTTTACTCAGCTTTACTCGGATCTAACTACTTCATAGCAAGACATGTTCAACAGGCAAATCAGGAGTAACCTGGTGCCACCACACACATTGCCCAGCTAGATACACTGAAAGGTGGTGCCCCCTTCGACTGGCCTATGCCAGAAATGTTCTAGGTAGATCACTTGGTTATACTTCTGCACCATCACAGAAAAAATTAGAAGGGAGCAAAAGGCTGCGTAAGCCATCCTGTGGTAACAACTACCCCAGCCCCGGTGACAATCACTGCAGCTACTTGCTATGCTCCCTCCCAGATTCTTCTGCACATTCACACAGTTGCAAAGCAGAGAAGCTGAAAAGTCATTGACTGTCCTGGCACCAACCATAAACATCAGTATGTTATCAGACTTCTTCTGACCACAAATCTAAAACATAGCCTCACACTAGCTACTATGAAGAATGTTAACTGTCCCAGCTGAAACTGGGTCAGAAGTACATGTAACCAATTATATGAGCTGGGTGGTTTTTTTTCTACTTCTAGTCTGTAAGAGGTTAGAAATTATAATATTGGTTTGATAGTTGGTATTTTAAAGGATATATATTTTATTTTTCTGAAAGAGTATTTGCTAGTTTAGGATGATGTATTATTAAACCATTTTACAAGGAACTAGGATAAATATTTTAAGCAAAAGGGGAAATGCATTTGCAAAAAAAATGTGTATGCTTTACTATACATTAACAATAAAAGCAGACGATAAAATTTATTTTATCTTGACTCTTCAAGCCATCTCTAAGCAATCCTTACGACCTCTAGGACTGGGCTTCAAGTTCAGCCTTGCTGATATACTCTGGTCTACCATCATATGTCTGAAATTAAGAAAAGAAAGTTTACTTTTAAGATTCCTCCTGCCTGTCACTTAGTAGTGGTGGCAGGCAGTCTCAGTACATTGTAGATTGATGGATATTTTACTCCTGGGGACAGCAGCTTTTATTTGATCTTGAAAGGAGTGGAAGATCTCTTTGTTTCCAGAGGAGTGACTGCAGCGAGAAAGCAGGGCTATAGATCAAATGGTTAGATTGAACAATAAGTGAAAAGACGTATTTTAAATTGCACAATGGTATAATAGTGGGGAGGTGCCAAGGTCTCATTGGAAAGTGGTTTCAGATGTTTCCTACTTAGAACAATATATATTTTGGAGACTTCATTTAAAAGCAATCACAAGGCAAAAGGTCACCATGCAAGCTGACTAATTGGTTGCTGGCCAGATGGAGATCTGTGCTTAGTTCACTTCAAGGGCAAGTTGCTGCTGGCTAATGTATGGCAGATGGGAGCCAGCGGAGTTTATTTTCATGAGTCACGCTGATGTGAGGGCTACATAACTCTTTGTACTGAGGGTCAAGACAGATCTTGTTTTTTTTCATCTGAAGGATAGTCTGTGCATGCCCCATGTTAAAACAAGGAAGAAGATGTGTATGAATCAAAAGTAGAGATCTCACCAACAGGTCCTATTTCCCTGAGACCTCAAAATGAAATTTCATATGCTTACTGACAAAGTACTGTACAGGTCTAACTCTCTTCATTCTCCTGTGTCCTCTTCAGGATGCTTTGTGGATGATGTGTGATATTCACCTTCATCTACCATTTTGTCATTTCTCCATAGTACAGTACATAAATGGAAACATCTTTCCAGAACAAATCTACAGGATGATCTCCCTCTCTCTGATTCTTCTACTAAGAAATTTGCTGGGAGCTGCAAGAATGCTTACTGAGGAATAAACTCTAGACGATTGCCACTTGTTTGAGTGGTAATTAGTATAGCTTGTAAATAATCTGAATAATACTTAAAAAAAATAAAATTATTGTGTCATCTGACACTTCTATGAAGATCCACCCATTCCCACCTTGAACATGGTCTCTTTTGTTGCATTTCCTCCATACTCATTGTACATCCTTCAGATTAGTCTACATCTTTATTTGGTAAGATCTTTAGAGTACATTGTCTTTTCTGGTTTTGCTGTGGAAGTAGATGCTTTAGCTTCAGGCAAAACATATGATCTACTCCCTAGCTTTCAGAGCTTTTGTAGAGTAGCCTTTCTATTCTGTTGCTGTTTCCACTATCCAAGGAACAAAGAGACTTCCATGTTTGAAATATCAAAACTTACCAGTTGGTCTTACTTAAAAAGAGTAAATCTAAGATTCGTCATGTAAAGAGTCCAAGTATAGTTTTTGTAGGTTTTGTTGCCTTTATTTTCTATTATGCAGAGAAATGATGGAGATAAAGGCCAGCTTTACTAAAGTATAGGAGGATTGTCCCACACGCATGTGTCCAGAAAGCTCTCTCATAAATTGCTTTCATATTTGGCAACCCTTCTTCCTAATATGAATCCTTATTATATCTTTTTTTAATCCCTGTCTTTTCTTATACAAAAAGTCCTCTAAAACTTTAGCTAGATAGATAGAATGCACAATATTATGCAGATGACAGCTCTGGGCATACCAACTTATGTTTATATTGTAGAATATGGAATATGACTTTTCATAAATATTTTTCTCTGGTGACTTAGATTGTAAATATCTTGATAATGCAACTCAGTGCCAAGCTGGTGAGCTAACATGGAGAGACAGCTGTCAATGTGGTTTGCTATGTATATAAGATTTGGATTATGCTTTCAGAATAGGCCACACCAAAAGCTAGCTGAGGCTGTGAGTTAACTAAATGCTGCAGTTATAAAGAAAGCTGTGTACTGTTTAGACTTACTTAGATGTAATCTTGACTAAATGAAGCATGAAGGGAAAAGAAATAAAAGTTAAAGTAAGAAGCAGGAAATATTACTTTTTTTCTGAAAATGTTTTGAAAAGTAAAATCTTAAATTTAAAGTTTGAATCCTTTTGCAAAAAAAAAAAAATCTAGAAAAAACTTCAGTGGCTCTGTACACTTTTTTCCCAATAAAAATAAATATTTTTAAAATTTAAATTTAAATTAAATTTTTAAAGTTACAATTTTTAAAAGAGATCTTAGAACATCCCTCTGCAATCATAGCAATGAATTAAAATTGCAATGAATTCTAACAGCAGGAAGGATGTCTACTTGCAAGTGTAAATTCTCCAGCTCTAAAGTATTAAACTACTCTGAAAGGCAGTTTTACAGAATACAGGCAAATAAGGTGTTTTATTCAGCATCAGCAGCATTTGGTGGCTTTCTTTTTTATTTGCTTACTCAGAAAGGTATTAAAAAATGTCCTTAAAAAGTCAAGAGTAACACCCTACGAAGTCTAGTGCCAAACTAGCCAGACTGTAAATGCCAAACTAAACCCAGGGAAAAACAATTCAATTCTTAGCTAGATAGAGGAAGGGGAACAGAAAAATAATTAAGTTAGACCAGGAAGACATGAAAATAAATAGGCAAGCTGAAGCAGAGGGAACTATTTTCACCCTGATCATTTCAATACTGCCTTGATCCCCATAGTTATGGAATTGTCTTAAAAGTTGTAAGTTAAAGTTTTTTAAAACCATATAGAATTATTTTTATGTTGTTACTTTGTTCCTGGGCTTTTAGGAGGGATATCTTGCAGAGTTTCTCTGCAAACATGAGGTCAAAACTTTATTTTAAAAAGAAAAGATGACCCTGCACCTTCAAGGGCTGTGATTTTGCAGCCCAAGAGAGAAACAGAGCTGACAAGATTTTGCTGGTGACCACAGCACATGGCCTGATTTTCTTCGGAGCAGGATATGGCAGAAAGAATATCTTTGCAATGGGTCAGCATGTGGCTTTTCCAAGTGCCCAGAGAAGTGTGGAGCAGACATCTCTGAAGCAACTGGTACCTGTGTGTGACCACCGGTCTCCTCTTGGTGGTGTTCGTGTTGGCACTGAGCTCCGCACACAAGGATCTGACCATAGTTTGCAACACAAAGCAATATGAAACACCGTTAAAACCACAGTAACCTTGTCCTACACAGCACATAAATGCTCGGCTGATCTGTCTTCTTGGCTATCAGCCATGCTGCTGGTCCCATGGGGAACTTTCCATGTTGGGCTCTGCAAGAGGGTCAGTGGCCTGAGCTTGTCCTGTATCAGAGCTGAGCAGGAAAAGGAAATTGATGGACTGAGCAGTAAAACAGCTTTACAGTACTTTAAAAGCCAACTTTCATCATGTGAGGGCCTCCTTTGGCTCCATATTGATTTGGTTGCTTTATCTTCAGCAAAGCATCTGTTTTAAGTTACAGCTAATGCTGCAAAGGCTTGAATCCTGAGTCAGAAATTCTTCCCTATCCCCTCAAAATGAACAAAGGTAATATTAATCTCAAACATGGAAAGTGAATGAGTGGATGGAAAAAAACACAGACATGCAACTACTCTTTGATTTAAAGATACATCATATGAAATCCAAAAATGTTTCTTTGCTGTCACACTTGGGTCTTTGCTATCTCACTGGTTTTTGACCAAGAGCAAGCATTAATTGGAGATTTTGATCAGATTTGGGAGAACATTGACTGGGGTTTGATCCAAAATTTATCAGGAAATTAAATTTTGTAAAGGCTAAAGCTTATTTGAATCTGTTAGAGAACAGTTTTGGCCAGAAATATAGGGGGAGAATAAAACAGTTTGAAGTTTTCTTTTTTTTTTTTTTTAAAGTCTTGTTTTGTAATGGATCTATTTGTTTAAAACAAAATGAAAAAATAACAGTAAACCAGATTACAACCCCGAACCAAACAATGCTGTAAGTCAAACAAAATGTTTTATTCAACCTAAGAGTATATTTCCAGGTTGGTGGTTGTTGTTGAAGAAAGTAGTCATCATTTCTGTTTTAGGTCAACCCAAATAAAAATTAATGTGAGATTCTTCAGGTTAGCAGCAAAACCATTATTCACATGGATACGTTTCTCTTGACTTTTTAATAGTAATATGTTTTATCTGCACAATGCGCAAGTTGTTATTCTAATAACCGTTGTTATGCCTGAAAACATCTTGTACTTCCCAATTGTGGAATTTTCCTATGCAGACAAAATCGGTGTTTTCATAGCTTGGGTTTGTTTCATGGTGTAATCTGCCTTCTGCTGCTGACTGGCTTTAGATTTTCAGGGTGATTTCACTTGCGACTTTAAGTGCATTGGGCTCAGGCAGATAAATAAAAGGCAAATGTCTGAATTCACAACAGCTTCTGTGACTGCACCGCTGCCCCTTGGCACAGGTCCTTCAGCTGCACTTCACACTGCAAAGCCTTAATGAACCCAAAGGATAATTTTAAGAAATGGTCTCCCAGTCCTCAGATAAATAGGTCGCTGGCCCTCCAAGTGGTCAGTGGTCTCTGAAAGATGAGAGATGCCAGAGGAAGATAAGCAATGTGGGTGACACTGAGGCAAGGTCAATACACAGAGGCCTCAAAAAGGGGCAGTCTGAGCTAATCTGCAGCATGCGCTGTTGACCCAGGGCATGGCTGGATCAAAGATTTCTCTTCCTTAAAATCAAGTCAAATATTCGTGTTGAAAGACTCAGCATGAGGAAAGAGAGAGTGGGATAGAAGACCTCGAGGAAACTTCTGCCAGCTAGCTATTGCTGGCCTGTCCTATCAAGCAGTAAAGTAATCTCAGCTGCTCGCATGCTCTCTTGTCTTCCAAAATGTCAAACCAATGAAAAGAAGAAACTGTTTTTCTTTCCTGCTGCTGGTGTTTCTGTTGAAATTGCAAAGGTTTTCAAAAGTGCTGATACAGAATATTTGCAATTGGGTACAGCTGTTGACAACTCCTTTCCTGAGTAATGAAGTCTCACAAAGGCAGCACCTGCTGCTGCCCGGAGTCACGTAGCCGCAACTTAGCAGGGCGACAGCTGAAATCTGTCCAGCAACTTTCTTTATGACACACCGAACAAGGCAAAGCACTTTCAGCCTGGGAACAAGGGAATCAAATATTGACCTAGGTATGGTGAAATAGTAAGACAAGCCAGGCTGCACCTCCCTTCAAACTGCCAATCTGCCATCTGCTATCCCTTCATTTTCCCTCGCACCACTGACGCAAGGAGTATCCAAACTTCAGCGCATGTTTTGCAAACAGCAGTGCCCAGTGGGCTGTTGCAGTAGGTCTGCCCTCAGCATCAAGCCTGTTCCAGCCTACTTAACCATTTAATTTGGTAAATGTCAATATGGCCTCTTTGTTCTTCTCGGCACCATATGCTATCTGATTAAGAGTCAATCGGGTTTCTCTCAGCTCCTCTTTTCTTTCAGGAAGATCATTGGCAGCTGACAGCTCCCACTGGGAGTTTTAGGTAAAGAAGTGCTGTGTGCTGTGAAAGTGCCAGCTTTATTGTAGTCACTGCTGTTCTGCTTCAGAAACACCGCCATGAAGCGGGGCATCCTTGCGCAACTGACACTACAAACACAGCACAGAAACCCATGCGTGCCCTGAAGGGAGGCCAAGGGAAAGATTTCACAGGTTAAAATGGACAGTACAAGGATGGATATGAACCTGGGAACTTTTGCTAATAAATCAGTTAATAGGAAGGACACTAAACCTGCTCACAGAAAAATACTTAAGAGTTTTATTCATTTCCCTTAATATTTGAATCTAAAGAGTGACACAAAGGAATTTTTTTCAACATGTGAAAAAGGAAAAAAGAAAAAAACAATCGTATATTTTACCAGCATGCTCTTAGAGACATTACTCACAAATATTCAAGACAGAAATCTCTGTCTTACAAATTCTACACTGCTTTGCTCCTCTCCCTCATATGAATGCTCCATGCACACACTTCTTGTTCTTTGAGGGCCATTAATTTATCTTCTCATCTTCATGGTCCTCTGGATCATCTGGTTTGATTTTTTAAATAGGAACAGACAGGAGTACATCTAAGACAGAGGGAGAGGCAGGGTTTATTTGCAGAATGGGCAGCGTGATTTAGTCGAAAGAGCGTTAGCTTCTGGCAGCACAAAGGCAGCCTTAAGTCCTGTTTCTGGCTCAGCCACTGACATCTTGCATAACCTTAACCAAACCACACCTTTCTGTTTGGTCTCTCTAACTCCCACAACCCCATCACAGGAGCCCCAAAAGTGCTGGCTCACTCACATTCACCCTCCAGCTGCACATTTGCCTCATCTAGCATTCAGCCCGCACAGCAGAATTCACCTTGGAGTTTTCTTCCCTTCAGACTGGAAGGTGAAAAACTTTTCTTTCTCCCTATAGCATTTCTCTTTGCAAGGAAGAATGTCTGTAAGAATATTTTTGTCTGTAGAGAAAAGCAATCACATGACGGGGGTACTCCTCCAACCTTTCTCCTTGCATGTTCTGAGGGCACTGCTAGGGAGACCATCCGTCTGCTGCCTGCAAGAGATGGGAGAGAGTAGTGGTAGAAACAGGGGAGAGACCTGCCACCCGCTCACCCAGCAGTCTGCTCCAGCGCTGCTTTAAACTTTGCCCACTGGAGGACCCAGCCCAAGGTCAGGCTTTCAGGCTTACAGCCAGCACATGTTGTGGATTGATCAAAGACAAAAGACCCAGGGCTGCAGTTACATTTGGAAAATGGCTTTTCATAGGTTTTGTAATATGAGCAGGGGGAGACTGATTATAAAGATCTATTTTTTCCTTTCCTGCTGTATTGAATTTGCTTACTCATGGTGTTTTTTTCTTTTTAACTTGCCAGTTTGGAAACCGCAGTTCAGCTATGTGTCACCACAACTATACTGCCAGCCTCCAGCTGAAAACAGGGGTCTGAGCTCCTGCTTCAGGAGCCGAATCTTATACCCCAAGTTGAGTCATGAAGTTCGAGGCAGCACATTATGCACATGGTGATGACTGACAAATCTTCTGGGTTTTACTATGTGGATTAAAATAGGTGTCACTTCATAGACCTGTCCTTCGAGTTTGATTCCTTATGCAGCACTGGGAAGCCTTAGTGTGTCTGCTGGTAGGAATATGGGGAATAAGCTTCTGCATAGGCAGTTTCACCTGATAATTGTTACTTGGAGGTTTTTTGTGTCATTCCTACTGCTGTGGAAGGATCTGTATATCTGAGTTATTATTTTTATTTGCTATCCTTTTTTTTTCCATTCTTATCTTTATACATCTTGTCTTCTGACTGTTCTTATCAAGCAAAGACTAAGCTATTACATGTCTATACAGTAAAATGTTAAGCATTTAAGAGGACTGATCAGATTACAGCTTTCTGGATGCCATCACAATGAACTGTTTGCTATTAATTATTAGTAATGATAGGTTACTAAAGTTTATCCTCAAAATATAAAACAGAATTCTTAATTTATTCATTATTTGATTATTTACATTAAACATGCTCTGTAAATTTAACAATCATTGTTGAGGCTAGGATTTGGCACTTGCTAGATAGCGCATATCATGCCATTAGTCGAAAATATATTAATGATTTTTTTTCTACTCAAGTTGTTAATTCATGTGAGTCCCTGGAAATCATTGTCTAGGTATGGTACCAGATTCTCTTGCTTGCACAAGAAAAAAGGGTAAAAGCTTTGAAGACAAAGCTTGTTCTTTTTTCCCAACTCAGGTGCCTTAGTCATAAGTTGTAGAAAATATGCTTTTTGATCTTCTGAATATTGAGCAAGCCCAAGAAAGAAGTTGTCCTTTTACCTCTGCTATGGTCCTTTCAATTCAGAGCTGAGATAGATTACTGTGGTTTGCAGAACAGGTTGCACTCCCTTTCAGCTGTGTGCCTGCCACATCACAGAATCACAGAATCACAGAATGTTAGGGATTGGAAGGGACCTCGAAAGATCATCTAGTCCAATCCCCCTGCCGGAGCAGGAACACCTAGATCAGATCGCACAGGAATGCATCCAGGCGGGTTTTGAACGTCTCCAGAGAAGGAGACTCCACAACCTCTC
>VZTO01027846.1:13916-25467 GCA_013400615.1 Syrrhaptes paradoxus
TCTGACAACATTCTTGTACTCCTCCCAAGTGGCCAGCCCCTCCTTCCATGTTCTATAGACCCTCCTTTTACACTTGAGTTTGCCCAGCAGATCCCTGTTTAACCATGCAGGCCTCCTGGCACCCCTTCTTGACTTCCTACCTGTTGGGATGCACCGATCTTGAGCTTGTAAGAATGACGAGCTGCAGTTCCAGAGCTGTCACTCTATCACTCACAAGAGTTTCATGCACTTCAGGGGTGATGGGTATTGCTTTCTGCTTCCTGCAATGACTTCATTGGCTTTCACTAACACACTTGCTCACTTGGTAGTTAGTGTAAACTGAGGGGCTAAGGGGACTAGGGTGACTAAAAGGGCCAGGAGACAGGATTAGGAAGTGTATTTTCTCTATGAATGGATTGAGTGTGAAATTAGTACTCCAGCTAACCTGTTGGAGCAGAAAACTGAAGCAGCACACATGAAGCTGGTCTTCCTTTTCTCAAAATTAAGTGCTTGCTGCTGACCAGCCACAATTAAACTCTCTGGCCTTTGATGAAGAGAGGTGCTGCGGTTTGTGCTAAAAATATTCTGCTTTGGCTGAAATAAGAGGATGAGACTAGCTAATCACAGAATGCAACATTAACCAGCGAGACAAAAATGGATAGCAAATTTAGTCCAAAGCTTACCGGTTCATTATTTCATATCACCAGGATCTTCAAAAGAAATTACGGCATTTACTCAGTGGAAACTGGAGCTTGTCTGGTTGCAACACTCTCCTAGATATTCTTTAGCTCAAGCAGTGTGTTAATATGTGTGTTTTGCTTTGATAAATGAGGCAAACTGAATGCCCTAAGGGATCAACAGATTTTGCTACTTCCCATGTACTTTCTAAATATACTCATTAGCTAATAGAAAAGCCTGCAGATACCCCAAAACATAGGGGCTTGGCTGAGTTGAGGTTAAATTAAAGATATTTATTAAAAATATGAGCGCATGTACATAATACCCAAAGGTAACCCAAGAGGGAAGAGTGCCTAGAGCTTGGAGGCAAGGACTTAGTTTTGTCCCAGTCTCTGCAGGGCAGTTTAATCTAAAGGACAAATGGTGGCTGCAGACCTGATCTAAATTAGGGCAGCCTGCAGCTCTGGCCATAGGCCTTGATTAAGAGACTGAATCAATATCAGGAGACAGAGACCATGAATCTGTTTCTGCCTCTTAATTCAGTGTTTTTCAGCAGTTGGAGCAAGGCTTAGTTGGTTGTCTTCCTTATTAACACAGTGATGCTCTGGCATCAGTATGAAAATGGTGGCTAAGCAGCTGCCCTTTCACTGAGGCATTCACAGCTGAACTAGAGACTGGTGACTGTTGAGAGAAGGAAGCAAGGAAGGGAGGAAGGAAGGGAAGAAGGAGGGATGGAAGCAAAGAAGGAAGGAAGGAGGGAGGGAGGAAGGAAGAGAGGGAAGGAGGGAAAGAGGAAGGAAGGAAGGAAGGAAGGAGGGAGGGAAGAAAGGAGGGAGGGAAGGAAGGAAGGAAGGAAGGAAGAAGGGAAGGAAGGAAGGAAAGACAGGCTTGGGTCCCACTTTGGTCAGCTTCAGTCTGATCTTGGGAAGGGAACATTTATTATTGGACATGTCCAGAAACACATGACGAGGAGAGGTACTGGTAACTTGCCCTATCTCTGCCTCAGGTTTCCCAGTGCCAGACAGTCGAGACCACTGCTCTGACACATGCAGATTGTGATGAGCTCTGCCTGGGAGCAAAAAACAAGGGCTCATTTGAGTGGTGAAAGATGCTATCAAGTGTGGTATTTACTCAGCTGCCAGATGTATATTTAAAGAGGACGAAACCTCACCTCATCACATGACCCTCATTTTGGCTGTCTGAACCTGGCCCCATGGCTCAGCCTAACTCCCCATAGTCCTCGAGGCAGCTGGCATAGCCCCTGACAGCAAGCTGTTGCTCTGCTGAACTTCTCTCAGCAGCTGCCTATTTTTTGGTGTGACTGTCCCAGCAGTGCATCCAAAGGCTTCAAATTGAAAGCCTAAGTTCAAACCACCCATGCTTAGCTCTGTCCGTGTAGCATCTGCACTGTGCGAAAGATGTGATGCCAGCGCCTGTGCTGAGACCGACAGCTGCCCAGAAGCAAGAAGAGGCTCTGTGGAGAAAACCTCCACACAGTGGGGAGAGGAGCTGAGCAATGCCAAGAAGCACACAGCAAAGGACACTACATGTCCCTGCCTTTGCCAGCACTGAAATCAGCCTTTCTTAAGAGAGCCATGTGCTGCAGTGTTTTATTCTGACCTTAATTATAGGCTTTGCTTGATGCTTCTGCTTACCTTCCAGTAATGCTGACAAATGGCTCGTGCTTGTGTGTGAGCATGGCCATGCACTTTCCAAGACCTTAGCAGTTCATTTTATCCTCCTCAACCTGCTGCTGAAATTTTTAGACCTTTTTTTTCCACTGACCGAGCAACTGGAGCAGTCACAGGTCTCCAACAAGGTGGCAGTGTGCGTCACTGAGGCAAGGAATTTGATGACATTTTTCTACCTTTTCCCTTCCACTTCCATTACTCTAGCTTCTTTCTTTACTACTCTTACAAACATTTCTGTGCTAGGGTTTGCAAAGCATCAGCATTTTTTGCTGTCTTTTCTGACTAGTGGATATTGCACGCTATGTGATGAACTACTTGCCTCATATTCTCTGTGATCTAATTGGGATATATAACTTCTTACTATGCACAGCTCCTTTACACTTTTTTGGAGTGTAAAAGAGGCAGCAAACTTAGCAAAAATGAGACTCAGTTTGGTGTAAGGGAATGACTTTAGAGGCACCCTCAGAAATACAGAAGGGGCATGTGGTATTTGGCTTACTGCCACATGACTGGCTCTTGAAGTAGAGAAACTGTTAAAGCAGGGTTGAGCTTACCCTTGCTAACATCCACTGCTCAGCTCAGGTGGAAACTCATCTCCTCCACTCTTTTCATCCTCCCTACCCCATTCCTGCATTAAGGTTATTTAGAAAGATCCTACTCTTCACTAGGAAGTAAAATGAGAAGAGATAAATAAGGAAGGGAAATGGTATGGAAGGCCAGTTCTCCAGTAGATGTATGTCTTCTCTACAGTGTACCATAAGAGTCTTTATTTCTTGTTTCAATAAGTGTAGAGACTTAAAATTTTTTAAGGCAACATGATACAGCTGGTTGTGCCTATGAATTAGTGTTTTCCCCAGTCAATAGAAAGTGAGCAGTAATAACTTCAATTAACATTTGCATAATTGTGATTAGGAACTTACAAAAGAACTGTTGTAGTAACATTATATAAGATAGTTTAGCAGTTATTGAATTATGCTTTATTTAATTTTTTTAAGTCACACTTAGCAGCAAACAGGATGTGTCTAGATGATCATGTAATTAAATGTATTAAGTAGCTGTAAGCTGAAGTAATTAAGAAAAGTTTGAGCACTTTCTAGGGCAAGTAAGATCTCAAAGAAGGCTGGGTGTTTCCTGAGGAGTTCAGCTAAAACATCAAGGTCATCCAGCTTGAAACTCAATTCTAGGTTGTTTGCCACTGATCACTGATGGTTTCATATGCGTATTGTCAAGAAGTGCTCCTTGAGCACTAATGCCTAATTCAATTAGGCGGTACACTTCATTATTTACTGCTCAGCTTCAGCAGTGCTATGAGAATTGGGGCCTAGTATAACTCTTTTTCCAATGTCAAATTACCTCAAGTGTCAGTTGTGATGGATCCAGGACTAATTTCGGACCAAGATTAAAGCTACATGACTTCACCCTGTGTGTGCTTTGAATTTTTGTGTGGCTGCTCAGAAAGTAGCCAGCAAAGAGGAAGTGGGTAGTGAAGCACAAGGGAGATAACACCTGCAGGTCCCTCTGGACAACAAAAAGAAGCTAGTTGTGATTAACAATCAGCAGCAGGTTACTAGACACTTAATGCAGAAACAAGGGCAGTAAGTCTCCTGATAAGGCACCGTGGGAAGTATCAGCTCTGATTTTTATTTTCAGGTTTGAAAGCACTGAGGTGATGGTGTTGAAAAATGCAGAACATTTTAGAGAGAGATCTCCACTTTGGTCTTGCAGAACTCAGAATATATCATTGTTTTAAAAATATCAGAAGGAAAAAAAATACAGAAACTAAATGAAAAACAATGAGTGTCAAACATGATAAGGAAGTTCATTTCATTCCCTCAACCTAAGAGTTTGGTATTAGAGAACCACTTATACACATGGATTACTGAGCTGTTTCTCCATCATTTACAGATGCCACAGCTAAGAAGTATTTCAGTGCTGTAGGAGTTATTAATGGACTGATATTACTGGTAGTGCTGCTGAAGAACTTTCAGCAAATGAGACATTATAGAAAGAAAGTTAAAAGATAATGACAGAACAGTTGCCCTTAAAGTTTCCCACCTTTGGATTTATTACCGTTTATCTGTACTTACAGTCTAATACTGTTTCTTCACATTCAGCCTTCTTGCCTTTATTCTACCTTTATGTTGCCTGGGCTTCTTATTTTCCTCTTTCCTCTCAGCATCACATTGATCTATGGGATAGCACATTGCCAGAGAAGTCCTTGTAACTGGCTGCACCCAACTTCTCTGCCATCCTGACAACCATTGCTGTCATTCCTCTGGTTCTATCTGTTTTCTGGTATTTTTGGTCACATTTGGAAAAGATTTATCTTTCCAGTCCCAACATGTTAAATTATTCTGATTTTTGTAAGTTGAAAGTGACCAAAGGTGTATGTGTTCAATTAATTTTTAAGACTCATTCTTCCTGAGATTGCACGTCTCTAAAGTTGAACTTCCTTTACACTTTGGCAACAAGCTGCAAATGAGATAGTTTAGTTGAGAAAGAAGTGAATTATTAACCCTCTCAAACACTAAGAGCATCAGCTAATTAAAACATTGTGTTTTAGAGATCTTTGAGAAGGATTGTATATAGTTTAGAGGACCCACAAGGAAAGTGACTGAAATATCAACTACAAACCCAGAATGTTTAAGTCATGTAACTAACTTCTAAGCTAAAAACCAAAAAAACTTAAATTATGTGCCTTGCAAATGAATTGCATGAGGGTACAACAGACCACTATGTGCAATAATTACTAAATGCTCAGATGTTAGACTAGAGGATCCAAAATATTGTTTCATTTTAGCATAAAGGAGACCCACAGCTCTTTTTATTGCATGCTTTGGCTATGCTTCTATATGTTCCCAACTGTGAATTTTTTACTGCACATTAGGTGTGGAATAATCTAATTTTGCACAGCAAAAGTTGGCAGACTCAGCTGATTTTCCCTGATTCAAACACAAGATGTTTTAGTTTTGTACAGATTCCACATCAAACTTGAAATTCTTTTTAGGGCATAAAAGCTACACCAAAAACAGATTTTTCTGAAGCTAGTCACCTATCCATTAGAATTTATAATAAAAGCAAATACACAGTTAAAGTAAAAGCATAGTAAAAGGAGAAAAATATACCACCCCCATTGGAACAAATGAGAGAACAACAGTTTCTATTAACAGTTGCTTTATTATTGGAAAAATACTTTTTTGGAGGAGTTGGATTGCAGAGCCATCCTGTAAAGGCAAAGTCTAGCTGCTGTTAATCCTGGCCTTTGGCAGCTAAAAATCTGTGCTTCAGCTCTGCTCAGCCAACTCATTTTTGAGAGCAATGGTAAAGATGATATATCAATTTCTACTCTGCTGCATCCGCAGCGCATGTGAAAAGTGTCCTGTAAACAGACACCCTTCAAAGATTCCTGCTTCAGTAACACCACTTCAGTGTTTGCTGTGACAGAAATGCCAGGCAAACCTGGTGGAACAAGGCTTTCTGCCTCAAGCGTGTCCTGCTACTTGAGCTGAGCAAGTTGGTTCAGTTCTAAGAGGCTAAACTGGACATCAACATACTGCAGGCAATGCTGGGGCTTGGCAATTATCGCTGTCTCTAAACCGCAGCGATGCAGGAGCTGCTTCCTGTGCAGCTCAGTGATTCTCTTTGCAGTCTGGGAGACTGATGGGCAAGAAGAGACAGTGGCTGGCGCAGCTCCCCCAGAGCTACCCACCCATGCTCACACATCCATCTCATAAATCTATCTCAGTCTATTTACTGGGCTGTAGAGCCTGCTACTGTTGATGATCGTTCATTAGCTTATATTCATGACAATTATCCCTAAGGAAGGCTGGGCTGTAGCCTCTGCTTTTAGCATGCAAATTAAGCCAAGTTTGGAGTTACTACACAAAATCACTGAATTCCAAGCTGTCATTACTGCAGTTAGTTTTTCAGAATACAATTTTAATTGAACTAATTATCACAGGCTTCCACGGGTATTTTGAGGCTCTAACAGAACACTTTATAAGAATTTTAATCATGCTGCCATTGAATATTTAGATAAATAGACATTCAAAAAACAAGCAAAGCAAATTAATAGCTAATTTAGGATGTTACCAAGAGTAACATCCTGAAGACATGGAAGGTGGACGCACCACATTTCATGCTTATTCCAAATGAGCTAGCCTGCAAACACCAGCCCTACTGCTGCACAATCCTCCAGACACAGCACCCGTTGCAAAGGCAGAGACTCAGCCCTGCACTTGCTACAGTTTGTGTGTCTAAGTCAGTCACGGTAATTAGGACTCCACATCAATTAATAATAATAATAATAGTAATAATAATAATATTGATTTAAGCAGGATTACTTATCAGATCATCAGTTAATATGTGCAAACAAAGGAATATGCTGCCCAAAGGAGTAGATACGCATAATAAAAATGTTTAGATCTCGTTTACTACAGTGTTTTATTTTGCACAGTTGTTTACACCTATTGAGAGATGTACACATCCTGCCCCTTTTTGACCCAGCCAGGTGTTCCCTACCGCCCACTCTGCACACTGTTAGCATGACTGTGTGGTGAGTTGAATCAGGGCTATGACACAGTCCATAATGTCAGAACATGTGTAGGACAGTAGTTGTTGCTTTAGAGGAACAGTTCTTTTAACTGTAGCTTGTCTGCTACTGAAAAGCCAAGTGTGGGATTCGGGTGCCAAGGCATAGGGTGCCCTTGGGTGCCTGAGACACTGGTGCAGGACAGTCAGGTATGACCTGTGCCCTTCTAGAGTAGTAGCCAGAGGTCAGGCCGGGTGCTTTAGAAACAGATCCCCAGTGTGTCCCTAGAATGGGACTAAACACCTTGTTTTAGCCACCTGAGCCTCTCCTCAAATGTCTGCGGGTGACCACTGTTATCTGGTAGCACTCAAAGAGGCTGGGGATGCAACCAGCACTCCCCAGCAGAAAAATGTACAGACAAAAGGTAATGGCAGGCTCCACTGTATGTTGCTTTAGCTAGAGCACCTAGAGAGAAGGAAGAGTAAGCTGATTTAGCCAAGCTTTCACAAAATGTGGTATATGTAATCTAGTGGGGATACAATGCCCAAGGGCCATAAAGATGTAGGAACACAGAACAGAGCTAAAAGCAGTCATCTGGTCCTTCTTACAGCTTCACCAGGGTCAAATTTCTAACAGATGTCTGCATCACCTGTTCTTTATAAACATCTTTAATGCAGACAGATTCCTCAGTCTTCCCAAGCAAGTTATTCAAGTGTCTCTCTATCCTTAATGTTCAGAGGCTCTTTCATTTTTTATTAACTTTCCTTGCTGTAGTTTAAACCCATTATTTCTTGTAGCTTTTTACGTATTTGTAGACTTATTGTAGCATCTTCCCACTGTTGTAATCACTTAAATTGCCACTTCCTTTCTTTTGATTTTTTTTTCCTGATAGATCATATTTTCTAGACTTTTGATAACCCTTAGTGCTTTCACCTGGCTGCTCTCCAACTGCAGAAGCCCTGACTCTTCTCCGTCTCATATCTCACTCCTTACTGAATCCTTTGCAAAGGATATGAAGCTGTTCCTAGCCCTCAGTGCCTCCATCAAATGTATTGGTGGCATTATAACAGCCAGATAATAGTTGTGTGGGTTATGATATCTGTCCCAAGGGTTTCACATGGTGATTGCCATCAAGAAAAAAGGGTATTCACAAAAAAGATCAAGTAACAAAAGCTGGTCAGAAATTACAGAAAAATCTGGTGTCATGGACATTCTTTTCTTTATGCATTGTGTCTCACAACTGATATTGTGTCTCACAACTGATATCAAAGTTCAGATTTGGTTCTTGATGTTGTTTGAACTTCAAAAGGTGTGAACTTTTTTGAGTGAAAAATAAAGGTTTCCAAGGTTTCATGTAGTTCTGCTCAAAGAAACTCTTTCCTTTTCCATTTATATGTTCAATATTTGACTCTTTTTATTTGACCTTCTGTCTAGTTCTTAGTGAAACATTAGAGCAGTGTGGAGCTGTAAAATTGTTGCATGTTTACTTCTCTCTCTTCTTGAAATTAGACATCACTGTCAACTCAGTTCCAGTGCACTCATCTCTAGAGGGGCATCAGTTTCTGACAACTTTAATTTTTTGTACGGTAAAAATGAAGCATTTAATTGGAAAGGAAACCTCTCTCTGAACCATCTTCCTGCATCCACAGAAAAGCAGACATATGGTAGCTCAAAGAGAAGTTTGAACTACTCTCATTGTACTCTGCCCACCACTGGAAATAGCAAATCAAAATTCAAAATTCAAGATAAGATTTTGTAAATGTTCTCTGGGTGGGGGGGGGGAGGGGTGGGCAGGAGACAGGAGTATTGCAATTACAGACAAATCTGGATTAATGGACAATCAGTATTTTGTCCATGATCTCACACTGCAGATATCAGAGTTCAAAGCTGTCAATCTCCCTGGCCATCAGCTTCCAAACTGGGTGGATAGGAAAATTCTCCAAATGGATTACTTCAGCAGCTGTTTCATTTCAAGGATTTGTTTCTCTTGAATAGATTGCCATATGCATGAGACTGTTTTGTTGGAGCTGCAACAAATAATGAGAATTAAACATTTTCTTCCACATCCCAGCGTGATTAAACAGAGAATAGATTGATATTTTATATATATATATAATTATATACGTATGGTACATACCTTAGAGAACTATCACTGAGAAACAAAGGGCCATATTAACTTTTGGCATACCACTTGTTCAGACCACCTGGAGTGATATTTGCATCTCCTCCAGATGAAATCTTAGAACTGAAAAATTGTGATAGGTAAGACAGCATTATTGAAATAGCTAGATTCTGTCCCAGGCATTTTAAAAGCATCCAAATGGCTTATTTTTCAGCTGTGAAATAGAAGTCTTTTCCACTGTTCTGGAAACGTGGGATTCAAGGTGAATTCATGGGGTGTTAATGGATGAATGATCTGCACCCTGCTAACAATATTTCATGAGCAATGATGTAGCAAATAACATAGTCTATTACACTGTGCCACCAGATGCCACCTGAAAAACCCATTGCTGGCTTTAACATCCTAGACTTAATCAACTTTCCACAGAAATGACACTGCAGAGAAAGACCTGGGTGTCCTGGTGGATGAGAAGTTGAACATTACATGGCAAAGTGCACTTGCAGCCCAGAAGCCAACTGTATCCTGGCCTGCATCAGAAGAAGTGCGGTCAGCAGGTCGAGGGAGGCGATTCTGCCCCTCTACTCTGCTCTGGTGAGACCCCACCTGGAGTACTGTGTCCAGCTGTGGAGCCCTCAGCAGAGGTAGGACATGGACCTGTTCGAGCAAGTCCAGAGTAGGGTGAAGAAAATGATCAATGGCCTGGAACAGCTCCCCTACAAGGAGAGGCAGAGTTGGAGTTGTTCAGAAGACTCTGAGGAGACCTGATTGCGGCCTTTCAGTAAAGGGGGCTTATAAGAAAGATGGGGATAAACCTTTTAACAAGTCCTGTAGCAACAGGACAAGGGGTGATGATTTTAGACTAAAAGAGAACAGGTTTAGACTAGATATAAGAAAGAAATATCTTATGCTCAGGGTGGTGAAACACTAGAACAGGTTGCTCAGTGAGGTGGTAGATGCCCCATCCCTGGAAACATTCAAGGTCAGGTTGGATGGGGCTCTGGGCAACCTGATCTAGTGAAAGATGTCCCTGCTTACTTCAGGGGGGTTGGACTAGATGATCTCCATGGTCCCTTCCAACACAAACTATTCTATGCCCACCGTAAATGACAGTGCAACCCCAACATTGATTAGCAGCTCCTTAGATGTGGCAGTAATGATGTCCCATGTCCAGTGTCTCTCCCACCAATTGAATATCTGCTGATTAATAAATGGTGAGGGCAATTAGTCTTCCCTTCAGTATGTACTGATACCGATAAGCATGGGACACTTGGTTTAGTATGGGACACTTTCTTCAGTCTGTGCAGATTTAAGGAAATTACGACCTTTGAGACCTCATGGTAAAATACAGTTGATTTTAAATAAAGTCCTTAAGCATTATCAGGGAGAAGGCACCCTAAAAGGCAAAGAGACCCATGGAGAACATGGGATAGCCCAAGTCCTGTTTAGGAGGCTAAAACCAGCTGATTATAAAAAAGGAGAATGCAAACAGTCAGTGGGACTGCAGCATATCAGAAGTGTTCGAGGTGCTCAAGGTATCTTATGACCTTCAGCAACTCCCCTTCTTACTGTCAGGAGTCTCCACAACTCCACATCTGCACCTTGGACACCCTCAGCACAGTTTGGACCCATCTCCCTTTTGGGTCGAAAGGATAGCCAAGGGAAGGAATGAAGCTGAGGAAACATACTGCTTTCTTCAAACTATACTTTCTTCAGAATATACTTTTTTTTTGCTTTTTCAGTTGCTAGACACTATTATTAACCTTTCATTGCAAATCCCTTCTCCTAGAGTACCACTAAAGTGGTTGAACCATAGAATGGTTTGGATTAGAAGGGACCTTAAAGACCATCAAGCTCCACCCCCCCTGCCATGGGCAGGGACACCTCCCACTAGACCAGGTTGCTCAAAGCCTCATCCAGCCTGGCCTTGAACACCTCCAGGGATGGGGCATCCATAACTTCCCTGGGCAACCTGTTTCAGTGCCTCACCACCCTCACATGAAAAACATTCTTCCTAATATCTAATCTAAATGTACCGTCTTTCAGTTTAAAACTGTTACCCCTCAGCCTATCACTACACTCCCCAATACAGAGTCCCTCCCCATCTCTCCTGTAGGCCCCCTTTAAGTACTGGAAGGCTGCTATAACATCTCCCCGGAGTCTTCTCTTCTCCAGGCTGAACAACCCCAGCTCTCTCAGCCTGTCCTCATATGGGAGGTGCTCCACCCCTCTGAGCATCTTTGTGGCCCTCCTCTGGACTTGCTCTGACAGGTCTGTGTCCTTCTTGTGCTGAGGACTCCAGAGCTGGATGTAGTACTACAGGTGGGGTCTCATGAGAGCAGAGTAGAGGGGGAGAAACATCTCCCTCAACCTGCGGGTCACACTTCGTCTGATGCAGCCCAGGACACGGTTGGCTTTCTGGGCTGCAAGCACACATTGCTGGGTCATGTTGAGCTTCTCATCAACCAACACCCCCAAGCCCTTCTCTTCAGGGATGCTCTCAATTCACTCTCCTCCAAGCCTGCACCAACCCACGTGCAGGATCTTGCCCTT
>VZTO01027847.1:7840-28936 GCA_013400615.1 Syrrhaptes paradoxus
ATAAGCTAAAAGAGGGTAAATTTAGACTAGACATTAGGAAGAAATTTTTCACTATGAGGGTGGTGAGACACTGGAACAGGTTGCCCAGGGAGGTTGTGGATGCCCCATCCCTGGAGGTGTTCAAGGCCAGGCTGGATGAAGCTTTGAGCAACCTGGTCTAGTGGAGGGTGCCCCTGCCCATGGCAGGGGGGTTGGAACTTGATGATCTTTAAGGTCCTTTCCAACCCAAACCATTCTATGAGTCTAATGCAAGATTTTCTCCTTTCAGTGGCATTTTTACAATAAAAAGAATTTTCCCATGTAGTTGGCTTCAGAAAGAACATCAGAAACACTGAAGCCAACAGGGAGAGAGAACAACCATGCTAACCTAACATTTACAAAGAACATAGAAACAATATTCTGCAGTTCTTGGTTTAAAAGAACATTTGTGTTACATGGATACTCTGCCTAAACAACTTAGCAGCTACTGTCTTGCCAATAGATGCAGGCAGACATTTAATTTTCTATAACTGCTCTCTCTTTCCATTTGTAGCAGCCTTTTTTTGTATAGTGGAAGACTTAGCTCTTTATCAGGGAATATAATGACAGGACAAGAGGTCATAGTTTCAAGCTGAAAGAGGGCAGATTTAGATTAGATATAAGGAAGAAATTTTTCACTGTGAGGGTGGTGAGGCACTGGCACAGGTTGCCCAGAGAAGCTGTGGATGCCCCATCCCTGGAGGTGTTCAAGGCCAGGCTGGATAAGGCTTTGAGCAACCTGGGCTGGTGGGAGGTGTCCCTGCCCATGGCAGGGGGGTTGGAACTCAATTTTTAAGGTCCCTTCCAACCCAAACCCATCTATGACTCTATGATTCTATGATCTGCATGACTATCCTAATCACTAAGACACACACCTCTAGCAGGTTTTCTAAAATATGGTTTTAGCATGGAATTGAGCACCACAAGTTTAAATAGAGTAAGATATATGACTGAATAATATTAAAATTATTTTGCACTCAACTTCTATGAAAGACTTACTAAACTATTATTCCAGGACATGCCTCCTTGGCCACACAGGCCACATTGCATCAAAAATCCCACTCAAAACAAACGACATACATGTTTTAAACTGAGTGAGAAATGCAAACCTACACCTCAAGAGAGCCGGCCTCAGAAAACACACGCACACATAGAATATAGTGATGGAGAAGTGAAACGGTGAGACAGAAAACAAGGAAGAGCCCAAGCCAGCTCTGGCCACAGAAAGCCCAGGCAGAACACCCAAACCCCAGCACCAGCGGCACAGCGCCCACCAGCACAACTTAAAGGCCGCCGGTCAGTGATTTCACAGATCTCGGCCGCGACAGGAACCAGCATCCCCCGGCACGGCGCTTCGGGGACGGATTGCGGCCCATCAGGTGTAACACCCCTGCGGACACCCCTCCGCACACACAGGTTTGAGCTTTATGACTCTGGCTGCCGAGGCGGCCCAGGGCCCTGGCGGCGGGCTCTGGGGGAGGCCGCTGGCCCCGCAGCCGGCGGGGCGGCGCAGAGAGAGAGCTGCCCGCGCCTGACGAGAAGCAGCCGGAACGGCAGGCCCCGGCCAGGGCAGGGAGAGCGGCCCGCTGGGCCTCAGCCACAGCCACAGCCCCCTGGGCCTCACCTCGATTATCTTCTCCTTCTTCTTCTGGTCCGCCTTCTTGCTGCCCCCCGCCGGCTGCTGCTGCTTCTTGGGGGGCATGGCGGGCGGCGCGGCCTGGGCTAGCGCTCGGAAGCTCTCAGGGCCGCGGGGAGGGCGGGGCGGGGGGCAGCGGGACGGATCCCGCTCGCAACGCCGGCAGCCGCAGGGCACGCTGGGAAAGGCAGCGCGGCAGGGCCCGATTCTCTCCCGGCAGGCAGCGCCGCGGCCGGGCGCTCCGGTGACGTCACGGCGGGACAAGGCGCACGGTAGCGGTGTGCGCCCCCCCGCGGCGGGCCGGGCACTGTGCAGGGTGCAATGGGCAGGCTCAGGGCCTGGTACGGGAATGCCACGGAGCGCGCTGCTGCTTCCTCGCGCTGTGGCGTGCGGGCGTGTTCTCCGGTTCTCTGCCGCGGCTGTCATTTCAACTTTGTTTCCATGGGATAGGCTCTCATGGCTCTTTCCTTCCCACATGTTGAGGAATTTCTGCAACACTAAGAAATGCGGAACTTTGTCACTGTATTAGCTGTTTGTGAGTGTTTTATCGAAAATGACTAGAAAAAATGCTTTGGAAAAAAGTGGGATGTACAGGGGGATATATGTTATCCTGATTTTTCAACTTTTGATTTCTGAAAAATGTTCCAATATTAAAATATTAGTTGCAGATAACAGATTTTAAGGTCTCTTTCAGCCACTAGAAGGACAAATTTATCATTTTGAGTAAAGCACTTAAGTCTTGCTATAATGGAGTTTCCCACTTTGTACAGTAGGTAAAGATTCCTCTATTCCTCACCAAGGTTAGTAGTTCCTGGTACAACCTGCATCCAGGAATGTTTTAATAAGAAGGCATACTTTAAAAATTATCTCATGGACCCGAGGTAAGAAAACATGCTGTTCTGTAAGCAAACAGCAAGCTTTCTTACAGGACTTGAAGAACCCACAGATCCCCAACACAACAGATCCAAAGAGTTTCCGAGTGCTTAGATAAAGAACTCTATTAGCTGTTTGTTACAGAAGTCACTAGTCATATGCTCAAAAAGGATGGAATATTTCAGTTCTGCAGTTTTGGTTCTGCAGAGTCTGCATAATATAGGAGATACATTTTCAGATTTTGTTCTTAAGAACAGAATCACAAAGAAGCATGAAGCAATTAAAGGTCTAAGAGGCTAATCGATTAATATATAAACTTTATTACATTGGGTAAGATATGTAACAACCAGACTTCTTGATCTGTCAGAAAATATATAGCAGTGCACAGTATTTGGAACTTAACACAGGAGGAATTTCAGCATATTACATGCTGCTTTAAGTCAGTCAAGCTCCCACTAATGTCATTGTGATTCCACTGTGCCAGGAGCCAGGCCATAAAGTTTTCCTCTACTGTGAAAAGCATTTCATTTGCAGCAAAATTCATGAGTATCTTCCAACTTAAAGTAACTCCTGTTTTGTTGCCTCTTCTTGTCAAGATCCAAAATAATTAGTGCAATGAAGATTATCAGAAATACTTTTTGATACAGATTATACAAACCCACGTTGTTGTCTGAGTACATTCAGCCATTCATTTAAGTAATTCACATCCTTGTGTTGCAAATTCACGATGAATTTTATATTTTGATCACTTGCTCAGCTAAGAGATAATTAAGCAACTTCTAAAACTCAGAATCAAAGAAAAAAACCCAAGCTTAACACTCAGGCCCAATTCTGTACTACCATATACAGAACTGACATAAATTTTAGTGCAAGTTCATTTTTAAGCAGAAGATTCAGATCCCTGCATGCCTGACTAGTTCTTCAGAAAAAACATGAAGAGCAGAAAGAATTTATTGCCAATGATATCTGGTAGATTGAGATGTGAATGCCTGAAAAATGCTATTAAAAATAAATTTCTATGTACTAAATAATGGGGATAAAAAAGGTATAAATTAATTCAAAATATATTGCAGGAACCAATCATATCCCAAACTTTCGGTGTTGAGAGGACGAAGGAATATTTGTTGAGACTGTACTGCTTTATAAAACACACAATGAGAAGACTTATCCATCTAAGCACAAATAACAGAATTTTATTTCTAGTTTCTAGGAGTTTAAACAACTTAGTTTACATCTACCCCTAGATTTAGAACTAGCCGAGGCTTGAATTATGAGCAAATACAAGTCTATATCTACAATATTTCATTTTAAAAAATCCTGAATAACAAGATAAACATGTCTTAACATAACTCAAGGATCTTCATTTTTTTCCATTTTGCTGTACCTTAAAGATTAAGATCACTCTAGTTCTTATTAACATTCATTCCTTTATTAATAATTGAATGAATGACAAGCGAATAACTAACTTCAGGATGTTTATGGGTAGCCCAAGAGCCCACTGTACTTTACTAACTACTCTTGCAGTATGTTATATATGCATCTTCCACAATTAAAAAAAAAAAAGCTAAATTTAATATACTGCAATTTTTTCCCCAGAAATATAAAAATCTAGCCATGTCTTTCTGCTAAATGATGGTTGATTATAAACTTACAAAAGCACATCTAAATAGCTGCAGTTTACTTCTGAATCAGAACATGTAAGAGTTTTCAGATCCTTCCTTCTCTGTCAGAAGCCAGCTGTAGATTTGTAACTCCTCCTCAGCTGGGTATTTATTTTGCATATGAATAATCTATCCCTCTATCAAGGACACTCAGTCCCTCCTCTTCATTTTCACAGTTACCTACTTTCATAACAGTTGTACTAATCAACATGTTAACTTGCTATTCTTCTGCTAGACTTTTTAAAAACTGATTAAAGCTATCAGAAAGAGCCCCACAAGGACATCATCAATGTTGTTTCTCTTCCTTCCAAGGAGCTATCTACTATAATCCAAACAAGGATAACAGCTTCTTCTGGCTGCTTTACCACATCTTCTTCTAAGCCAGACCACCTTCCAGGGGAGGGTTTTATAAGATAAAACCTGACTTAATTGGTCAAGTCAGCTGGAGCTGATCTGGTTAATGGTGAGAGCCACCTGTATAACATTATCTATCAGCTCCTATCCTGAGGGAAAGGCAGGGTATATGTAGTGTTCTGAGGGGACAGGTAAGCAGTTTGTAATCCCTGCTAGAAATTTAGTGGAAAATGAGTGCTGTTGTGTTCCTCTCTCTATTTATTTATGTGTTATCTGATTTTGTTTATGGGGAAGTCTAAAGAGAGATGAGGATAGGCTTACACCAGCCTAGGGTGAGAGAGGTATGGAGGTACCAGGGAAAGGGGGCTGCTGACCTGGGTTGGTGGGACAAGGGGTAGATTCCTTCCTGTGATCTTGCTGATCAGGAGAGGGCTGTGCTGGGTTTTTTGGGCTGAGAGGCTGTTGCTGTTTACTTGTGCTGGGAGTTAACTAGGTTGGTCTCATGGCTGAGTGCAGCTCTAGAAGTGCAAAGGAAGGTCTGAGGAGGCCTGTCAGGCACAAAAATGTTTTGGTGGGAACACCTGTCCCACAGGAATGACTTCACCTGTGGGTGTGTTACTTGTATCCTATAACCAAACAGGAATTTATAACTGCTAACTCTGTTTTCCACCTTTTTATCTTTAAAAAGCTGGCTGCTTCTCTCAGTAGACTTAGAGATTTCTCTTGAAATGGGTTCCTGAGTTTTAGATACCATGTTTTCCTCTCAGGAAAAAAAAGAGGGAAAGAAAAGAAAGCAAACAGCTGCTAATTGTTTCTTAATAATTAAAAATGTGAGGATGGTATATCAGGCAAACTATATGCTAGCAAAACTAATGGTATAGGTATAACAAAACCTTATCCTGATTTGGCTGAATGTAAAGTAACATTGTGTAGAGAAAGGCCTGTGCTCAGCGCTAGCTGCCCTCAGCCCTTGCTGTGAGGGAGGGCAGAGCCTGAGGAGGCAGCAGGGCAGTGAAGCTGTGAGTCGCGGTGAGCCCCTCAGTGTCTGTGTGCCATTTTGTGGTGCCTTTGTCCTTGCTAGTATTTGATGTCCTACGCGGCCTGGAAGAGTGAAATTTTGTTTTTATTGGGGCCAGACTACTGCCACAGGATTGCTGGATATCGAGGTAAAAACCCTAGTGAGGGTGAGATATTGCTGAGCCCGGAAAGAAATGTTGCAGAAGCCCTGTGTAAACAGTCCTCCTCAGAGAAGGCTCCTCCCCCGGTTGCTCTGAGGGAAGCTGGTTTACAGTAGCTGTATTGCACCATTAGGCATTTAAAAACAAACAACCCAAGACAAAGGTACCAATCAACTGATTTTTTTGGAAGACAAATAATGTTAATCTGTGCTTACATTTGTTCATTATGGTAGAATAACCCCTTTTGTGTAGAATTACACAGCGATGAAGGACATTTATTTACACCCCGAAGGTGAGAGAAAGGAGGGAAATGGAGGCCTGAGGGCACAGGTGTCTCTCATTGCAGGCCTGTTCTTAAATCCCATTACTTGACAAGAACATGGTGTCTTTCATTTTCCCCACAGTGTAACTTTTAGAAATTGGAGTCAGGACTTAAAAGAACATCTTGTTTCTTTCTCCATTATGCGGAAGTGTTGAACCGTTACAATGAGCCATGCCTGTTAAAATGCTCTCCTTTCTTCATTGTTAGACCACTATTATTTTTACTGCAAGAGCAGATAGGCAATGAGTGTATCTATCAAAAGCAGTGTTACGGAAATAAATTGCTTTCATGGTATATTTCACTTTATAAATGATATTTCAAGTACTTCAGTTACTTTTTTTTTTCCTTAAATGATTTTTTTTTTTTTTAAGCTAGAAATAAAGTACAAGTCTTTTTCAGTTGGAATTAAATCCTGTAAAAAGATGGTGTTGCGTATAGACAAGCTGGACTTTGGTCAAGAGCACGTTCAGGGCTAGGATGCACTTTAATACCATTTGTTATTTTTGCTTCATTTGATATATGCAATAGAATCATTTGAAGAGTCTCAAGCAACAAATAGTTAAGATACAGCATTTACATAAATATAGATATTTAGTATTATGTGTGTCATTTGCAATCATTTAGTTCTGTTCATTAACCCACACTACAAATGGGAAATCTAGCAATGCACTGGTTTTAAGTACACTTAAACAAGTATTGTTACACTTTCCCTAAAATATTGTGTTTTATGTGTCGTCTTCACATCAAATAAGCTCTGTTTTTCTTCCCTGAATTTCCCTAATGGAAACTTTTGTGATTATTTGTCATGTATATAGTAAAGTCTCAACCTAGATCACTGCACAAAGAAGTTATTCCCTAGTTAATCAGAATTCATTTTAGGAAGCTGTATTAATGGCATTATTAAGCGAAGTGCTGTTGGAAAGAACATGTCTTGCTACACAAATAATAGAATTCTTTTGCTGTCTACAGCCATCTCTCAACCACCCAGTTGCTGGAGCTAATTCAAGGGAAGGCATGTGGGAGAAATAACTCCTCTATGCAACTCTAGCAACCTATGGCTAGGCTAATTTTAGCTGATATGAACTCACAACTAAATTTATTACTTAGCACCTAGAGTTACGTACTTAATTTGCAGGGTTTTGTAAGCAGATGTGCCTCTCCTGAGATTTACTTTGTACTGTCCTTTTATCAGTATAGGCTCTTGTGTAGTTGACCAGCGGAGTTCATTATCATCAGCGCAGGGGGCTCCTTGCGATCAGCATGCAAAGTTCTTGGACACCACCCAGACGAGCCAATTATGATGAAGGTGAAAGCCATTTATTGTGTGTTGCGCACTTGCTTTTATACAGAGCTCTTTCAGATTTGGCAGCTACTGATTGGGTACAATAATTCACAATTCTTAATAACAAAATCACTATTGGCTACCTTCAATCCTGGGAACGTAACCTTCGAAGCTATGTCAACCTCTAAAATAACTTAGTTGTGCTAATTAATTTCTCTCAGTTTCTCCTTATCTTCCTCACATCCTGCATATTTGGATGCCTCTGCACATCTGGTTGCTTTTCTTCTTTCCCAGGATCCTTTATCAACCTTATAATTACAAAGCTTAAAGTTAGTATCGTAGCTAAAATTCTCCTTCAGCACAAAGCGCCCCTACACTCTTGCAAATCCATGAAGTGTTCCAATTAAGTATTGTCACAGTATTCCCCTGCTTTAGATCTGGATGACAGTATTTGCTTTTCCTGACTTGTCTCTATTGAGATGCCCTCTTACCTGACCCATCAACTTGTGCCTTTTAGCTAAGTCTTAGAACCCAAAACACCTGCTTAAATTTACTATACGTTGTGACATTAAAAAAGTAATTTTTTTTTTCTAGATACTAGCTTTTCCTTAAAGTCTTTTACTTTCTCAGGGTTTACTTTATGATCCACAGAGCAGGTAGTTGCCTTTACAAACAATCTGCTTTTAGTCTTTCATTCCGATGAAATGGAAGGAATGATGACAGTGTGGCATTCTGGAAAGCTGTGAGGTTAATATCCTCATGTCCTTTACCATGAAGAAGACTTCATTAATGTATTGTTAGGTGAAATGCATTATTTTGTATTTATTTATATACTAATCTAATTAGAACTTTTTGAAAGCAAGACTGAGTGTATGCCAGCTGCCTGGGAGGAGCTGTGTAGCTACATGACTCTTTTGACAGTGGAGTATGTGTCATGCTAACCCTTTGTTCATTACATTTCCTTTTCACAGGTAATTGTGCAACTAATAGGGGCGGAAAGTCTCGGAAGTTTTCAGAGGAGTTTTGACAGTTTTACTCAAGAGCAGAGTCCTGCACAATGAGCACTGTGAGATCAGGAACCAGTCAATCTGGAAAAGGACACTGTAATTGTGAGTATAGGCTGAAGCACTGTTTTAATTCTGTGGTGAAAAACTTAAGTCTTACTTATCCTGTATCCATTGGTCACGTGCTAGTGATTGACACTAAAATAAGCCAAGTATGCTCAATTATTATTTAAAGTACTGGTGGGAGATGCTGCTTATGCCTTGTGCAGAGATGTGATTAGTTCTCATGTACTGTAGATGTGTTTGCCATACCTGCTGACTTGATTTAGAATGGCTGTGGTGAGATGTGTGCTAAGCTGCCAGTGAATCTAGTGTGTTAGAAATAGTGAAGGAAAATAGTTATAAGTAAATCAAAAAGGGGAACAGAAAGCACCATAAAACTTCAATATACATCAGAACGACACTGAGAACTTTAAGCACCAGGGGACTCTGTGCAAAGTGTGTGAGTGTAAGGTAACTTAGAGGAATCCAAATAGCATTTCAGCTGGTCATTTTGCTTCTGCTAACGCTGGGGCTGTGCTTATTCAGGACTTACTGTAGGTCATATACAGGAATAGCCAGAAGGTGTCAGAATTCCCCCACGTTTGAAGTAAACTGCTCAGAAAACTGTTTAACTTGTACAAATTCTGCTGTCACGTACAGAGTAATTACAGGGGTTCACAGGTTACAAGTCAAGTTTCTGAAAAGTCATATGGTTGCCATATATATAAAGCCTGGGAAAGCAATTCTGATATCCCTTAAAGGTTAAAAAACTGTTTCATAAATTTTCATAAAGTCTAAATACCACATGATTTCCTAATTTACCAAGCTGAAACTACTCTGGTACTTTGTTCCATATTAAATGTGTTAAGAACTGACTAAGAAGAGATAACACAAGTAAGTGTCTGTGGGGAAACATTATTGTCTGCCAAGATCAGCAGAGGACCTCTGAATATTTTTGTTGTTGAACTGGAAATAATTATAACATTTTTATTATAAATATTATGGATAACAAAAATGAATGGCTTGGTAAATGAGAAAGATGAAGCAGTTTTGCAGAATAATTGGACCACTTAGTGAGCTGTGCTAATACAAAATGTTTTCTTACTGCCCAGTGTAATTATTTTTTCCTCTGGTAATAAGAAAACTGTTTATGAAAAAGGGCTTTCTTTGGTTACAAGCTATTTCTGAACAATACTTAAAAATTCTTGAACAAAGAAGGCTCAAGTGATGCTAAATGTACAAGCAGGGGAGAACTTAGCTGTAGCAGGGAGGACATTTGATATGACTATTGGTGACATCCATATTAAATAGTCAAATCACTGTAAAGGATTTTGAAAAAATGGGAAGAGTATCAAGGGGAGAGAGCAAACAGTCACAATTATTCAAGAAATGGAGGAGGTGTGTTCCTCTGGAGACCACATCTCCAATGGTGACAAAGTTGGAGTCTATTTTCTTATTTTAGCGTATAAACATAAAAGGAACTGAATGCATTATATGCTTATTTTTACATTTTATGTATAAACACAAGATGAAAATCCTGAGTAGAAATGCAAGTCTACTTTGGAAAGGCTGGAAACTGGAGCTACGTTAGAGTTTGTATTTGTAACTCATTTGCAGCTGGTAAAAAATAACATTTAGAGTAGAGATGAAGTAAATTGTTTTCTGTTTAAATCTCTCATTTGGGAAATTAAAAGTTAGTTATTTGCAAGTTATTTGGATTCAAGATGGGAATAAATTCTAATAGCCTGTGATGTAAAGAAGGACATGCTAATTTACATTTTTCTTAGCTGAAAGCTCAGAGAATCTCTTGTAAGCCTAGGAGACAGACTTTCTGCCCTACAGATTGTAAGGGTCCTGAAATGAGCTCCTATATGAGGAGTGCAGCCAGTAACTGGGATTATAATCAATAGAGTTACTTGGTTTCTTTATTACAAGAATCTGTGTTCCTGGCCCTCTTTTTGCAGTAGTTCTTGCCATAGCAAGAACTTAATCAAGAGTTTCAGTGCTGCCTAAGTGAACTGTCACAAATCTGAAGTGCATCAGTATGGAATTGCTCAGACAATTGTCTTTAGTTGCTATTGTTCAACTAAGTTTACTTGTTTTTTTTTATGCTGTGTTAACCCACTCTTGTGGTATTGATGCTTATATTGGTGACATCCATGTTAGACACCAAACTTCTAAAAGCATTCAGAAAAAGTAGTAAGAAATCATCAAAACGTTTCAAAATTTTGAAGTCTAATTTGTTAATTAGAATGCATAAAAGTACTGTAAAATTAATGTATACACGCCCAGCTGCCAGTATAAATTAATAATTGCTCACAGCAATTAGAATTCTGCTGTTCTCACATTGAGACCTGGCAGAGCTCCTATGTTTGAGCTTATTAGAATTCATTAAAAATATAATAGGACATCCTTCCTCAACTTTGATTTATTTTCTTAGCCACTTGCGGTTCTTTTTTCCTTTCTTTTAAAAGGATATGAAAAAAAAATACTAAAAGATTGTGTTGATTTTTTTACTTGCAAAACACTGCTTGCTATTAACTGTGGATTATTATTCTTCTCCACTCTTCTGCACCTTCTACACTCTGTAACCCGTGTATGGTATAAACAATAACTGGGAAAATATGTGGTGCAATCTTGTATAGTATTTTATTTTCACCTTGTATGGCATAAGTTGCTCTCTTGAATGTTTTTTTTTCTTTTAGTGCAGCAGAAATAGTTCATGCTGCATATGTAAAATTAAAGTATTAAATTTTTTAGCAAGTTTGTGGACTAAATTTCTGTCAGAAGATTGTTCAGAGCAGGATACTATTGTGTGTGTGTAAGTTCAAAATTTTATTGTCTTAAAAAAAGTGAATCTCAACTGTATTAGAGTTCAGGCTGGCTTAAGAAATAAGTGCTGTACTGGAGTCCATGCTCTTTCTTATGAGGTTTCTGACATTCCTGCATTTTGACTGTATTAGAAATAATAGTGTCTCTATATTTGACTTCAAAGTGAAAAATGAAATGGTTTTAGTTCTTCAAATCTTTGTAATTCTGTGAAGTCTGAGCTTGTTTTTCTATGAGAAATGCTTTATCCAGGTCTAGTTGTCATGGAGAAAACAAGCAGCATTTTTTTTACTGTCCCTTTTGTAGAGGCCACTTAATTCCTTCCATCTTCAGTAGTGACTCTATCCATACTGTAAAGGACAATGTGTTTAGGTTAAGACAAACAGGTACTCCTGAAGATGACAGTAAACGCCCTTTCTGTAAGGGGAAGAAAAGTTCAGAGCTAGTGCATGATGATACTGCAGTTACTATCTTGCTGCATTCTGTTGGCACAGGGATTCCAGTAAGAGAAGAATGAAAGCTGAGTTTGCAGATAGACACATGGTCACATTTTAAATATTTCTCAAAAGGTGCTATGGAATCTTTTTCTTTCACTATATATGTAATAACATGCATGATGCCCTGACTATATGTAGTATCCTCAGGTGTTCTATGTTTATCTTGGTTAAGTTGCAATTAAGTAGCTACAGGAGTAGGAAGGCTAAGTGATGTGCGGAAAACAGACTCCACAATCTGATAGATTGTAAAGTAGGTATGTTTATTCAGCGCTGGGCACACAGGGGATTGCTCCTCCTATTGTGTGCACCCGTTATGGCGTCTTTATCTTAAATTTATAGAACAAATGATTACATATTCATAATATTTCGCAATACGCCTATACATATGCATTACCTATCCTCGCTTCGTATTTAAATCAGCATTTCCATAATCTCCTCCCAGCCGAGTCTGCGCAGTGCCTTCTGGTGGTGGTCGTTGGGGTCTTTGGGGATGAAGTCAGACTCCTCTTCCTCCTGTCCAATTGTAACCTTCGAGCTTCGCACAGGCTCAGTCACTCACTGGCTGTTGTTCAAACCGCAGGTCTAGTCCCAACCAGTTTTGTACTGGTAGACCTAGAAACTCTATACTTCAGCTCATCATGTTATACAAACTATCTACTTTCTAGCAAATCATAAGGCAAACTAAGAACATCTTATCTTAGCTATTTCCCTCGTCATTGCCTTCTTGCTATTCCCATATTAACCCTTACGTCCCCTGTTCTTATCCAGGCCCTGTATCATAAGGAATTGTAATAATAACATGTCTACAACTGTGAAAGTTTTATCATGGAAACACTTTTTTAGGTGAGACCCATTTTTGCAGTAGTATCAGTTGTTCTGCCAATGCTTTACAACAAAAGCATAAAGCTGCAGATGGCATCCAAACTATGCAGGGCCCTAGAAATGTGTATTGATTTTGGTGTTTGGACCTCCTTATAGCAATTTAGGAAATATTGATAGATACCAAAATTGTTTTGTGATGTGCAGCCTCCCCCTGCCCATGGTGCTGCTAGGTGGCTGGCTTGAGGTCAGGTCTGAACCAGGAGCTGAGGAGTTGCTGTTTGTCCCATACTAGTTGTGTTGCTAAGCCTGTGAAAGCCAGGCACGTTAGGGTGAGTCGACCTCTGTGTCTGGCTTTTTGGTGAAGGGCTCAAACTGTTGGACTTCGGCTGCAGAAGGTCTTCAGTCACTGCAATGCCCACGAGTTCTTGGCAGTACAATTAAATACAGAAGTTCCTATCTAATATGTAATTTACAGATGTATACTACTGCTAAGCTAGATCCAGGCAAGTTTTGTATCTGCATACTGGCAAAAAGGATCTGCTGAAACCACTTAAACATTAATTTAGAGTATGTGAAGTGCTTCAGAGTTGTTTTCTTTAAACTGACATTAGAGTAATATTCATGTTAATTTAGGCAGCTTAGTTGGATTTCTGTAAGCTGCATTTAATGACTGTTATCAGAGTGATAAAAATTAAATTAACTTTATAAGAAAAGTCTATAGTTAGTATTATGCTGTGGAGCTGAACAGACATACTATGAGACATTGCTATACCAAAATGTTTGGCGTTTTCCCTATGAAGCAGGGCAGAGTGATACTGGTCTATTACAAAAATATTTGTAAATATTATGTGTAAGACAATTTAAATCTTTTGCTCAGTACTTTCAAATGTCTAATTTTCTACTGTAATTACAGTAATTTCAAATTCTTCATGCAATCATTTCAATGGCATTTTACATATGGAGTACTTTTGTGAATGCCATCTCATTAAAAAAATGCCTTGGTCTGTGATGTCTCTTAATTAAAGTAATACAGAGCTGGCAGGTAGCTTCTCTGCAAGGCTGTGTTTTTTCTTTTATTTCTGGTTGTCTTGCTTCTGCCTGCTTGTACAGATAAGAATACTGTGCTGGTCATTCTGTTCAAAGAGTGTAGTTCATAATCTAGGCAGGAAAGTCATCCTCTTGGATGTACTCAAACATTAGCTGCTGTCATGTTTTATCTAATACCACTGTGGTGTGATCTTTGAAGCAGACAGGATCTGCAGTAGTGCATGTGGCAGGATTGCAGTTTTGTCCTTGGGGTGGAAAACTCGTAAAACCAGCTTACCTCAGTAACAATGACTTAGAAAACTTGTCTCTTTTTGAGTTGGAGAACTGAACTTCATAGAATTTATGACTCTGAAATTTTGGATGCTCCTTTGCTTACTTACAGATTTAATTTTGAATATGGAGTTGCCTGCCTTCTCTCCTTTAATGATACTAGTCCTCTGTTGAATATGAATTTCAAAGGCCGATGGCAAAAAGCTAATAGTTTATGGGAGTGTTGCTTTTTAAATATGTTGCTTTCTAAATTTTTCTTCTCTGCATCATGTGGAGTTTATATGGAGAAAGAATGTCTCAATTCATACTGCATTTCTTGGTTGTGTTGTATAAAAGTTGCATTAAATATTCTCATAAGAGGGAAAAAAAGTATTCTCAGTTCTGTCAGCATGTTGTTCTATTCCATCAATGCAAGTAAAATGCATCAGAGTTCCCTCATGTGCCTAGATGCTGATATGGTAAATGTATTAACCTTGTAAATCATCAAGAATTCTCTGAAGTCACCCAGTTCTAGCTTTGCATTGTTTTGTTACAGACTGCATGGTGTGACATCATGTGTAGAGATGTGCTGGAAGTGTGAATAATGTGTGTGATCTTGTGGTGATAATGTGTATTTGCCTTCAAAAAACTTAGACTTTGAGCATGTGCTCTATGTATGACTTAACAGATGCTAGAGATGCCTCCCATGCCGTGTTCCAAGCAAGTTGTGAACCCACTATATGAATCCAAGTCATGAACTCTGCTATATCTTGCATAGGTCAATGGAACATGTGTAGATCATGCTGGTTTCTTAGAGGGATTGTAATCAGCTTTTGATGAAAAGAGAAAATAATGCCTGTTTTTAGGCATTGCTTTTAGTTTTATTCGCATTATCTGGCATGCTATGAATTAAATTGTCTCCTTCAGAGTCAGTTTTTCATTTATTATTGCTGTTTGATCTATATATATGTGGGTTCTTGATGGACAGTTATTTAAAGGTGTATTTGAAAACTGAGAAATACTCATGAAGCTGTTGAAAGATTTTTATTATCTTCTATTGATGTGCAAGTGAAAGATTGCATTTCTCAGTACAAATACTTTGTGCCTAGGTGTGACCATTTTCATGCCTGTTTTGCAAGGTTTGGTATGCATGAAGTAATTTGGAATGGATTAAGTGGTTTTTATTTGCATATAGCTCTTAGGAAAACTTGTGCTCTCCTTTTCCTAAACTATTTGCAATATAAAGCTTAAGTTTTTTTTTAAGGAAGGATAAATGAAGAATTAGCAAGGACTCGCCGTCTTTGAAAACAGATGTGATTGTTCTTGCTGTGTTTGAGTCTTAAGTGCTGGAAAGCATGAGATGAAGCTGCTGGGAAGCATGAGCTGAAGCTGCTGGTAAACAATTCAGTTTTAAGGGTCATCAAGGTCTAAATGACACAGAAGGCTGCTCTCTTAAAATTTAGCAACGTGAGCAAAAGAGTTTCCTATTTTGTATTGCATAATCTGGTAGCAGAGACAACATGGAGCTACAGCACACATTATCTTTTTCCATCTGTGCTGAAAAGCACACTTAGGTATGCGTTTTAAAGTTTTTTCAGAATAATCAGGGATTTGCAAGTCCTGCATGTTCAATCAACAAGGCATATATGGTCTATTGTAAGCGTATCAGTAGTACTGCTACTTAAATCAGTAAGCTCATTCAAATATTAAATGTCTTGATCACTTTGAACTATTTCTTAGATGGAGGAACATCAGCTGAGAAGAATAACTCCGTTAATTTTCTCATGTTGGGGGGAAGTTGCACACATTTATAAGGAAATAATTTTATTTCTAAATTAACTAGCAAGCATACTGAGTAATGCAACACAAATTTGATTTCATTTATCAGTCTAACCAGAAAGTATTAAGACTGTCAGACTGATGTATAGCATCTAATCAAAGGAAGAACACCCAATTTCAGATTAATATCATTAACACTTCAATGTTTTGTAGGACAATAAATCCTCAATGCATCTGAAATGCTTTGATATTCCACTGCAACGATAATCCTCCAGTGGATTTATTATGGTAATTTTAATATGCTTTTCTTCTCCAAGATTGTTTGAAAAGCAAATTATAATTATTATGAATGCTAGCATTACAATTAAAAATATGATCTGAAATATAACACCATTTTGATGTTATAAATTGTTTCACATGAAGATCAAAAGGGAAGAAAGCCAAAGCAGTATCAAGGGCTGGGGACTTCTTATTTTAATGAATAACTTCCAACCCCTGGGTTGTGGATACACTTTATTTTTTTGATTTGGCATTGATTAACTCTTCTGTTGTTAGATCTTTGTACTTGAAACCTTTCATTTGATGCAAAGTGTACTACCTTATGATGTTTCCTTCCAATGTTGAGGACACATTGTGTCCCTGGTTTTGGCGGTTTTGCAGTTCTAATTTCAGCCCCAAAGTCAGAAATTATACACAAGGTAGGGTAACTCAGGCCCAATAAATACAGGACTACTGTGTAAAGATATAAAAGGGTAACTTTCTTCCTCTTCAAAAACAGATTAATATGAAGAATATTCCCTGCTTGGCTATAGTCCTTATATTCTGAATTAGTCTGAAATTCTAGGAGGACTAGATGGGGAAAAATACTGAGATTAGAGATGTTCCTGATACCCTATGATTTGATGGGGTGCATAATACAGCTCAAGGTTTAACGCTCACAATAACTCTCTCACCCTTTGCATTGGTGAAAGCCTCAGTTCAAGTCTGTATAGAAATAATTTTCCTAGTAAAAATATTTTGTTGTGAATCTAGAACAAAAGGAATTATTCTAGTTTCTGGTTTAGTGCAATCTAAAATATTCATAAATTTTTTTTCTTATTTGGTCTCTTTATTTTCTGTTGAGCTTTCTTTGAGTTTTGAGAAGAGAATGTAACACAGTTTTCCTATCAAAGAAAAAGTTTACAGTCCATCAAGAGTTGAAATTTCGAGTGCAGCATAGACTTCTGCTTTTGGGAATAAGAATTTTCCAGCTCTGCTATTCATGACCTTAGCAGTCTTTTTAGAGGCTCACTTGTGACAAAGGTAGATAAATACAAGTCTTGGGTGGAATGCTATTATCCAAATTTCCCTTTACACATGCTGATGCAAAGTGTATTTGATATCTTGTTCCACACTTCCAAGACTGGAGAGCCAGGATGTGAAATGTTCTGTTAAAAATGGAATTTGAATTTACAGAAAATATCGAGTTTTAAATGTTATGTTCAGAGCATGTTGTTTTCTGGTCCATCCAACACAATAGTAATCCTCAATTTTTTTCCTAAGAGTATATATAGCTTATTTAATTAAAAAAACTGGTGAGGTGAAAGAAAAGTGCTTATCAAGTGTGCGTATTTTGAGCTGAGGGGACATGTAGTAGCATCTATACTGAGGAAAGATTCTAAATTCTCTGACCCTCAAACTATCGTTATTTCTTTTCATGGTTTTTTTGGTAAGAAAAAAAGTTTTATGAAAATACACTTACTCTTTCTTTGTCTCAGAGTCATGCTGACTTAACCACCTGAAGGGAGAAATATTAAGCTTTGGCTGCTTGTGCACAGCTAAAGGATGTCCAAGGGGTGTACTCAACATGGTGCTGTTGTAGTCAGCTACTATAAATATATAAGCCCCTTGGAACAACACATTCATATATTTTTACTTGCATATCAATGTACAGATGGTCAAGTCATGGGGAGCTGTTACAAAGGGAATAAAAGAAGGTTTTTATTAGCCCAAATGTATTTTTTCCCATTAAAGATATTAACATGCTGTATCATGCTACCACTCAAACTTTTATAAGCTTCTTCTCCTGTGGTCTTTTTTCTTGAACCTCTTAATGAATTTGTATTGTGGTGGAATAAAAAAATAGCAGGAGGTGTGTCCTTCAGAGTGTCTTAGACTTCCATGCTCTTAGGTGCACAGATGTTGATGAAGCAGCTGATAAAACAAAATGAGGTCTCTAAAGGTCACATTCAGTTTTGGAAGTTTTGGGTTGATGTTTTTTCCTTTGGAGTTAGAGAAAATTTACAAATAAAACTGAAGGTGCAAGATTGATTTAAAGGGGAAGCTGGAAGAGAATGTGCATTTAAAAATTAGTTAATGGTAGAATATAGCACATTCCTTAAAAAAGGAGCACACTCCTTAAAAATCCCCTCACCATGTTAGTGATACATACTAGTAAAACCCCAGACTTTTTAAGGAAGGATGAAATGAAAGTGTCAAGGCATAATCAGAGAATGCAAATGTCTTAGATGGGAAATGGGGGCTTTCTGCTTTTACTGCTCTCCACAGCCCTCTTTCCTATTTTGCATTTATTTTCTAGAAGAGAAAGTCTTGACATTTGACTGCTTGAACATAGAGGCACGGAGCAAAATATTGGGTGCTGTGCATTCAGGGAGAGGGAGAAAAGTTTTTTTTTTAATGCAGTTCAGGTTGCCATTTTGCATCTGAAAGAACGTACCTGTCCTCATGAGGGATTAGCATTGGATTAAGACTTTGAGCTGCGTGTTTTCTAGGCTCACTTAGCCATCTTCTGTCACTACAGTTCTCATTGCAAAGTTGACTTGTGTGATGTTAATTTTTTATTCTTTTTGGGGGAAGTGGCAAGGGAAGAGGCCAAATACTAAATGCTTTACAGCTAAAGTTTTTGGTAAAGTATACATTAGTTGGGATGTAGTGACTCTGCTCACCCCATTGCAATTTTCTCTGAAATCTTTTGGTAACACCACTGATGAAAAATACAGGGGAAGCTGTAGGGGTTTGCAATCCGTCAGCAACATTTCCTGCCTTCTGTGATGTGACAGAGGAGAAACATCTGTCACAGGTTGTAATGGGCTAGGACTTGTCCAGGTATGGATTTCATAGCACATCTGATTCTCCTTTGAGTTCTCTTTTGTTTACCTCTTATAGTGAAATGATGCTGGTTTCATGACTGAGAAAGAATAGAGTTCTCCCTTATATGTAGCACTTTATCATATTCACAGGAGAGTCAGTGGCAAAGTTGTGTTCACTTCCATGGGAATAGAATGAGCTGTAAAAAAACTTCCACAGATTCTGGCCTGCCCTGAAAGGTACCCAAGTAGACTTTAAATAGGCGCCATCTTGAACTCAAACTTCTCTAAAAAAAAAAACCTCTCAGTTTTTCAAAGATATTTTCTCATTAATATGTTTCATATCAAAGCTCATACTGCAAGTGATAAACTTTTGATGTGCAAATTGTTCAGGTCTGGTCCTATTAGAGATGGCTGTTGTTGGAAAATAATTATGTGCTGCTAATAATGTAACCTCCACCTTTTTTTGACAGACCCAGATATCCTCACAATGTAGACCTTGGTCACCAAGCATCTGTGAGTAGTATAGACTTCCAACTGCGTTCTTATTTCACTTGTCAAATTAAGTGAGCAAATCTTTGTGCAAAATAGGTTGGAAACCTCTTCTACCAATACAAATTGTGTAATCTTTATAAACAGCAGCAGTGAAAAAGCCAAACATTCTCATGATTTACATAACTAAGCAGAGTGCTATGTTAAAAATGCACTGGGAATTAAATGATAAATATAATATGGAGCACTTTAACAATTATGAGAAAAATTGATGTGTCTTGCCTATCTAATCATTTGAGATGCCCTGGGATATCCAAGACATCCACACAGGGTTGCCAGATACAGCATGAACTTCAGGAGACCTGCATCCATCTGGAATGGCAAGTGAACATGAGACAGGACTTGGCTGCAACAGCACTAGGTGTTGATGCCTGCGCACTTGAATTGCTTTCTCAGACCCACTCATGTTGTGTACAGACACTGGCAGTTTTTTTTTAACATATGACCTTACTGGCTGATAGAAAGATGGAGAGCTAGATGGCACAGAAGTTCTCCTTTGCCATGAATGATGTATTAACCTATTTTATTATTTTTCTATGCATGTGTACTCTATTTTATCTTCCTAAACTGACTCTACTACTACTACTTTTACCAAGTATAATTTTAAAATTAATCATTATGTCAGTTCATAAAAATAATTTAAAGCCAGGGAAACAAGAATACTTTTTAAAGTATAAGAAGTATTGAATAACATTTGAAAAAGTAATTTTAGATTCTGTTTATCACTATAATAATCAATCAAGAAGATACTCTATACTCTCTATGGTTAAATAAGACTTGTATTAATTATGTTGCAAACATTTCTTCATTGTTATCCACTTGATTGAAATTGTAACATGGTCAGAAAAGTATGTAATGATTCTGTATCAAGCTAAATGTGAAACTTGGGAAATTTCACAAGTAGATGATAATTTATTGAAAATAGAGAGAAAAAAAATGTTGTGGTCTCCCAAATTGTAAATGAACATACCTATGTCTTTTGCATATGTAGAGATTGAAATGTATCTCTTTAGAGGACTGTAAAAGTACACATAACATTTTAAGAAATTATGATCAAAATGACATTTGAATAAGCAGCCACATAATCAATTGTATAAATACAGAAAACAAGAATGTGGAAGCTTCACACAAAATGCCAGACAGTGCATCTATTTATGAACTGAATACCCAGAGTTTGAGGCAAGAGATCACCCACTGCAAAACAGACCTAGTTCCTAGTATTTTTACGAATTTTGAAGTCTGCTTCATGGAATTAGTCTGCCAGGAAACATGCACAGCCTTACATGCTGCTTGTAGGGGTTCTTCAGTCATCTGCTTCTTAGATGTAAAGGTGTCAAGAAGACTCTGAGTTCTAGTGAATAAAGTCATCTTCCTGTCCTTGACTTCAATTGTGTACAGTAAACTTAACTGGAATTTCTTCATGTTGGTACCAGGCTCAGTTCCCTTTCTCATTTAAATTTTGGAGAAAAACAATTCCTGCCATTCAGTTGCATGAATACAGGTTCTCTGAATTTACCCCTTTAAGATCAGTAGATGGTATGCTTTTGCAAAGGTCTAAGATTACCTTCTTAAACCCTCTTCAGCACTACTCTGGTGCCTGGTATTTAGTAAGTATATCTAGTGAAAAATTACTACTTAAAACATTAAATTATTTCATTTACTGCTGGAATATGACAGTAAGATATTAAAAATTTGCATTTTTAAGGGACAAATGTGTTATAGTTTGAAAAATTACTATCTATTGTACATGAGTGATTGTGAGACTTTAATATTCTGCTGAGGAAAAAAACCCTCTTCATCTAATTGGCTTTGTGAAAAGGGCCAGTGGTTATATATTCAAGATGCATATGCCTGCAAAGGGCAGA
>VZTO01027848.1:857-48870 GCA_013400615.1 Syrrhaptes paradoxus
AGAATGGAATCCTAACCCAGCTGAAGCCAATGACAAAATTCCCAAAGGCTACAGTGATGCCAGCATTTAATCACATGGTGCTCATATTCAAACACCTGCATCTAACAACCCTCCTTAAATTACTGTTTCAAATTCCATTATTTTAAATTGGCAAAACTGGACAGACATTATTCTTATATAGCTATACATATGAAAAATATATAAAGTACATGCTGTAATATTTTTATGAGGTGGTCACATTTTAATATACAAGTTCTACGTCAACACATCCCTTAGTCATAAATATGGCAACACAGTCCATTTACAAAATGAAAGGAGGAAAACTACATGTAATAGATGAGAGCTAAAAATACAGCTACATCTGCAATACAGAACAATAGAAATAATAAGGAAGGGAGAGAGCAAAATAGAATTCACGTTACGGGTATAACCCAGGAGAAGAGATGAAGAAAATAAATACACTGTGGATAAAAGAAAACAAAGATCATCGTAAATCAAAAGAAAGATCAACTGATACTGGCCAGAGAGAAAAAGAATTGCCCAACATCTGTATTTTTTCTCAGTATTTGATATAAAAGAAGAGGGAAGCATGGAGCTCAGTGAGATAAATATTAATGAGGCTTTGGGAATATCTACCAGCAGAATTAATAAAAAGCAGGTAAAAGAATATTTAGATAATTTAAATATTTATGATTCAGAAGGTTCAAATAATCTTCAACCAAAGGGTCTTAAGGAATAGGCTGAGAAGGATCTGACAGACATCTTTGAGACCTCATGGAAAAAAGGTTAGGTACCAAAGGATTGAAGAGGGATGAATCTTAAGAAGCAGAAAAAGGTAAAAAATGGAGAATTTCAAGCAAGTTCCCACTATTCCCTACCATGCAAAATAGCCCAGTAAATATATAACTAATAGTGTATCATCTAATGCACAGCAACATCAGAATACTCTTTTGAGGCTATAAATTCTATGTGTCTCTCCATTTCTCTCTTTTTGGTTAGTGATGTCTTTCAGTCTTAATCATTGCTGGATAAAAGTAAAAGCTAATGAGTTTCAAAAAACTCAACCCAGAGTATTTGGAAATAAACAGACTATTTACACAATAAAACAGAATATTTATCTACAGATTTATAGAAACTGAAAAGTTAAAGAACAAAGATTATAAAATTAAACAATCAAGAGGGCTACAAATAAACTTACTTAGAATTACAAATTTGTTTTAAAGTACAGCAGTTCAGTCCCAGCATAAATAGGACTCATGGAAAGCAATACCAGTTCTCATGGAAAGCAATAAAAGCTATGACATAAGTCTGAGTTAGTAACTGTCTGTTTGACTCGTGTAATTATGTGCCAAGGTCACACTTTCAGAGGTTAGTAAGATTGCTATTAGAAATATATTATTGCATAGGATAGCATTCTGGCGTGCAGAGGTGATTCCTGTCTTGTGGGTTCCCCCCCACTGTCACCTGTTCATCCCGCTCACAGACTGTTCACATCCTGTGTTAGAAACAACTACATGTTTGACACTCATTCCTATTGGAAGTTGTTCCAGTATGTCACTCCTCCAATGACTGAAATAATTCTAATTTCCAGCTAAAAAGTGTGCATTGCCAATGTGAAACTATCCATTATCAGCAATACTTTTAATTTAAATAGCTACCCTCTAAGTGTTTGCCTCTCTGCTGTATTTGCAGTCATTACTCAGAACTTTTCTCTTTTGCTGGCTAAACAAGTAAAATTCTTTACATTTTCTCTAATCACTTGACTAATCCTGTTTTTTCAGCCTGTGATTCTCTACCATATTCAAGATGAAGTCTTTCATCACTGTTTCCCATACCTTCCTGATACATCCTATGATGTTTTCCTTTCTCACTACTGTTTTGCATTGGTCCTTACAGTTATCTTGACGCTTATTAAGACTCATAGATCTCCTTTTGTGGACTTCCACCAGCTAAAAGCAAAAATTCTCCTTTCTCTCTTTGAACCTGTGACTTTGCAGTCTGCAATATTAAATGCCATTCTGTTTGTATTTCTGAGATCATCAAATCATCTAAATTGTCTCACGTGATATTCCAGTCCTCTGTGGTATTCACGATATCTCCCAATTTTCTGTTTTTAGGAAATTTCATTACACACTTTTCCTGTCTGTGTCATGCTCATTAATGAAAATATTAAATCAGACTTTGAAGAACTCCATTAGCATGTTCTTTTCATTGCAATGCTTTCACTTTAAATTGTTATCTCTTCTTTATATTTCCTTGCCTATTTTAGATTTCTTGTACTATCCCCCAACTTCACTTGCTTAACTAGTAATTTCCCAAATGGTATTATATCAAAAACCTTTACGTAGTCCAGATAAATGAGACCGACTTAATTTCCTTTGTCAAAATCAGTTACTTTATCTGAGAAAAAAAATGAGATGTTACTAAAGTTACATTTTGCCGGTGAATTTATTTTAGTTTTTCTTCTGCATTTCAATGACACTTACAGTACTGTGTTCTCAATTTTAAAAACAACTACATGCTGCATTTATCCACTCTCTGAATGTTGTTAAAATTTTCATGAGGATTTTTAGTATGCAGAGGCAGTACTCATGCTCATCGGCTACATTAACACAATGGCTCTTTTGGAGCCATTACAGTTGATCGTGCCAATGATCCATGGATTATATACTTTTATAAGGTCTGATGCACTTGCAAACAAAAGGTTTTTTTCCTTTGCATTTCTGTTTCTCAAGAGACAGTCTTTCTTCCCCCCTCCCAAATTATTCTTTAATATTAATGCAAAGCAGCCAACCAAAGGAAACCAAGACACAAAAATTCTAGCTATGATGATGTGATGAATACACTTAATCGTGGAACAGAGGAGTAATTTCTGTCTCTGATGTAGTAGAGTCTTTGCAGCTGCTTTTCTGTTCTGTGCTTCCATAGTAGAGGAAGGCCTGACCCACTCTTGGGATCATAAGCACACATGCAAATTTAGTCCCATTTTTAACCATGCCTCCAAGACAAAACCAGAGCACAGTTTGAAGTATTTTTTTGTCTTTCATATCACATGTTGCCACTTGTCCCTGGTCCTCACCATTCCCACATAAAACTGTATTCTGAATGAGGTCCATGTTACCTGTGCTCCTGACCCATCCTGGCAGCCATGGCCTGTGGAAAAGAGAAACCTCTGGAGACTTGGGTGATGTCTAACAATACAAATTACTGCAAGCGTTTGGGAATTTGTTTGTCCTGCCTAATGGTAGTTTTCAGGCCGTGCTCTAAAGTTGGGATAAATCAAGAAGAGAATACAAGAGGAATGGTGCCATCAGATTTCTGTACTTGTCCTCTACTATCCTTTTCTGCTGACATCTGTAAGGATCTCATGGAAGGCCATGCTAGAACCAGCCCAAAGTAATCCCTGTGCTGAGTGGAAAGATTCAATCAGCATTAGCTACATTGCTGTGTTGATTTACTTGTTTGTCTCTAAGACAAAGCCTCCCAGTTGTCCCCACTATATACATACTAGTTTCTTGCATCTGGACAAAACCAATTCATTTGCTGTACAGAGAGACCCTAACACAGATTAAAGGGCAGTGTTACACTGTGTGGGGACAATGTCTGAGACAGGTTTTTTTTTCCTTTCACATGGTACAGAGCTCCAGTGATAACTCGGCGAACTTCACACTCTCACTTTATCCCAGATTTAGTGCACGTACGGCCAGTCTGCACCAGAACCCATTAGCTCTGCTAACTCTGTGCACAAGCCAGTTACGTGGCTCAGGTGCCTGCTGCACACAGAGTAAAGGAAGTATTAATGTAACCAGTGACATTGAAGTTTAGTAAAAACAAAACAAAGCACCTGGAGGAATTCAGGTAGGGTTTCATCACACACAAAACCAAAAAAAAAAAGAAAAAAAGTCCAAACCAAATACCAGCTCCACGAAGATACAGGTACTGAATCTGCAGTGATATGTCTGAAGATGATTAGTTAGAACATCATAGAAGATTCCCATAGAAAGCCCTGCTGTAAGTTGCTTAAAAGAGAAAATGTGATTCAACAAAAGAGCTTTGACATCCTTGCAACTCACAGTTCATAGACTCCTCACCAAAGAGTGAAGGCTTTGTCTGGAGCATGCCTGTGCCAAAGACCTCCTGTGTGACCACAGGAGTGTATCTTACTTTCCCTGTACCTTTGTTACTTATCTACAAAATGGGTAATATATTCTTCCTTTCCCCATCCTTTATCTCGTCTGTTTAGATGTTAGTTTCTTTAAAGAAGAAATTGCCTCTCAGAGCAAGGGAGAAAGAGTGCAGGCTCAGTAATAACAGCACTGAGACCTAGACATTGTCTAGCAAAGGAAGATGATTTCCTCTTTGTCTCCTGGCTCATGAGCCAGGGTTATCAGAACATGCAATTCTTATGGGTCGGTGGGCATATAATGGAAGGCTACATAGCTGGGTAACCACAGGGGCATTCAGTGGCTTTTACTAAGGGATATAAACTGTATTTGAATTAGGAGCACCTGACATTCGGGATCTCCAACAATACAGGTTATAAGGGCTTGTGTAAGGAAGTAGGAAGTACTTATTAAATAGAAAACTTGTGCAGAGTACTGACCAGAAAAAGAATATCTAAGGGCTATTGTCAATAAGTACTTGAAGTCATCATCCCAGTGAACTGGAACAAAAAACCCTACACTTGCTGAAATGCATCAATAGAAAGAGGAAAACACAGAGACAGGGAATATTAATGAAAAGACATAGTGTATAAAATCTAGTTCCATTTGCAGCATTGCAGTCAGTTTTGATTACCTTATCATGCATGGGATGCTATCAGTCCTGGAAGGCTGCAGTGCAGGAAGTCAGGGTGGTTCCAGCTTATGAGAGTCTTTGATACAAAGCAATTATGAGGAATTAGGCTTGTTTGCTCTGGGAGATTTCAAGGACACTCTAATAGAATAGAATTCAAGGTGACACAAAAGTATTAAAGTTACTTTTGTACTCAGAGAGAACCAGGCAAATCTGAGAAGCACATAGCTAAAGATCACAGCCTAAATAAGGACTGGAGGGGGAAAAAACGTACTCAGGAGAGCAACTTATTTCCACAGGAGATCTCCCTCTCTTTTGGGGATCCAGATAGACATCCTTATAGACTTTTAGAGACTGTGGAAATGAACGTATGCTATTAAGCCTGATTTGACAGTCAAAAAAAAACCCCTGATCATTGTGGCAGGTTCAAATTCAGCACTTACAGAGTTACTTCACCATTATTGTACTGGCAAACCAACAGAATTCGCAATTCAGACTTCTTGGAAGGAGGTCAATGTTCCTTTTTAAAATTACTGTGGAGGACTATGGATACTTATGTTTTACGGAACAAAAAAGATAAAATACTGGAGGACTAGTTTTGCTGATCAATACTTTGGAATCCTAGTTGGACAGATGATTTCACTGGCACAGCTATGAAAGAAAATATAGTTTTGTATAGTTAGTTGTAACAAACTCCAGACCTTCATTGTTCATTAAAATTATTGTATTTTTTAGTCATAGTTCTAATCATAGTATAAAATATTAAAAAGATAAATAATTTATAATTCCCATTTTATAGAACTCTAATGAAGGTGCCTCTTTTTTGTCAATCAGTACAATTGAAATTATTGAAGTTACTCATAGATGAGAGTATGAAAAGCACAGAATCACACTATTTACAGCCCTAGTTATTCACCGGGTAACTAAGAGCAACATCTTCTAAAACGCTTGTTCTAGACTTAAATACCTGTAACTTTAGACACAGTACATTTAATCCTCAGATTCATTCTTCAGTTGCCAGCTGAACTCTATAAATGTAAAACTTGTCTGCCACTAATTGAGCATGATCATTAACAGGCAAGCAGTAATTGATCATGATCAGAAATGCCTTTTGCCAGTGCTGAACAGTTCAGAGTCTGTCTCAAAGTTGCTGAAATGTTTGAATGCACAAATTGAAGAAGTAACAGATCCATATTGAGTTTTCTCTTTTCCTGAGAAGGACCTGACCCTGCAAATTCCATCATGTTGTCCTCGAAACCCAATTATTGATTATTCTAAGACAAAATACTCTTCTCTTGAACTTGTAACACATCGCATGGAAAAACTGAATATTACCTGAAAATGCAATATATTTGTACATATATAGAGAGAAAAATAGTGAGTGCAACTAAAATCTGTCTCTCTACTTGGGAAGTGAGGGGTTCTTTTGAATTAAGTATATTACTTCAGATAGGTCATGTCAAATGAGAGTTGTAACAGTCAAAACTGAGAGCAACTCTCAAAATCAACCAGACTGCTGGAGAACAGATTTTTCTGGAAGGATAAACGTGTCTGAAAATCCGCTGAAGCTAAAAAGATTTGAGTCTATATTTTTCATATCCTCCGTGCTCTAACCCTTGATCACCTAGATAGAAGGCAGTGGGAATACCAACACTTCTTCTTGCTGTATTTTGTGAAAAGGGATCTGAAGCAGAGAGCCAGCCATTCACATCTGTAAAGTTCTGAGGGGGGAAAATGCCAAAAAAAAGAGTCAAGATTAGGAAATAACTTTTTCTCTCCTTGGCATTTACTGTCAGATACATTAGGCAGCATCTTATTCAACAACGTAGCTTTGAAAGATACTTAGTTCTTTCCTGGCACTGGCATAGGGAGACTAGTTATTTACTCTAGTAGGGAACAAGAAACTCCAGTGGTAAGCCAAAAAACAGGTATTGCATGCTGAGCCTAGGTCACCTTTGTGGAAGAGTTATTAATTATTTAGTGGTTCTGAGGGATTTTGCCAGCTTCAGTTGTTCTGATGAATTTTTAATAAATCACTATTAACATAAATGGGAGGTATAAATCGCTTGCATTATGCTGTATGTGGTCGTAGCAATGAGAGACTTCTGTGCTAAGGTCCGAGATGTGCTGCTTACCTAACAGAAAGTGACAGCTGAGTGAGCCACTTCTCCTGGGAATGTCCTGAAAAAAAACAAACTTTCACCATAAAGGAGTTCTATTTTACAGCTGCCAAAAAGCACCTGAAGTTAAGTTATCTGAAGAACTGACAAGAATAAACAATATTTTAGTGATCTGCTCCAAAGACTCACCTGGAGATGGAACTACGTGCTAAGAGAAAAATCAGTTGAGCCAAAGGGACTTTGTTTCCTAAAAAGATCTGGCAAAAATGAACTTGTGTTAGGAGAACGAGAGTCTTCCTGAAGCACAGTACTTACTGAAGGTATTTTTATAAATATGATTTGTTGTTCTTGAAAAAAAGGTTTAAAGACCAAAATAACAATATAAGAATTCATTATCACTAGAGGAATTCCTGTGCTTTCTGTTTTCCCAAGAAGTTAGAAAATGTTTAATAAGTTTTTGCATTAAATTAGGTTGTTTTAACACTTTTATATTTTGACTGTTGACAGGACAGTGAGTCAACTGCAGCACTGTATTTGATGTGCTTAGACCTTCACCCCAGAGCAGACAGAAAGGTTTTAAATTCAGAAAAGCCAGCATTTCCTTGGAGATAAACTAGAAAATTAATTAAACAGTACTTAAAACAGCTGAGGAAGACAGAACTGCATTACAATTATATAGTACACAGCTATCCCATGTTCCTTCTGTCCCTGCAGGCAGTTGATTGCTTCCAGCCAACTCAATGACTTCCTAAGTCACTGAGCAAATTCTGTTCTCCTCTTGTCCCTTGGAGGGTCTCTTTTGTGAGAGACCCATGTTTTCCCAAACATTTTCAGTGCAATCCATGCAAAGTACCCAAATAATTCTGGATTTTTCTTCTCCAGTTCCAGCCATTTCTTACCTCCTGATCAGCTGGAGATCCACTGTACAGTTAAGCTCCTTTTGTCAGTTACCTGTAGTTGTTTTAGTCCTTTCTGACTGTCTTCTTCTGACCATCCCTTACACCCCACATAACAAGAAAAGTGAATGATTCTCATGAGAGAAGACTGCAAGTGTAAATTATAACGTGGAATTTCTCAGCATTTTGGCCCTATTGGACCCTGACAATGTAGGTTTTACAGCTGATTGACAGCTCTAAGTGCAAGATGAAAAGTAACTTCATATTAAGCATACTGCCCTAGAAGGACAAGGAGCCTCCTACTTATCTGGCCACAGGCAGAGGAAAGACAGAGCCTATGAGAAAGAAAAAGATCAACTGGATGATATGTAGTCAGAGGAGGCTTAATTTTCCCCTCTCTTTTACCGATGTCAGTTGGCCGTAATTCCACAGTGGTGTTGTATCAGTGTTAAACCATCCAAGTGATGGAAAAATGAGGTTTAGACTCAGTTGCCACAGGCAGACAGATGATCAGCAAAAGTGCTCACCTCAGCCCCAATTACCATTTAGCAGACATGAGATGCTTCCCTTTCTGCCATCACTCGTGTGTGTTTTCCCTATCATATACTGATATATTGTATTATAGGCACTTAATTTTCTCATTTATTATTGCAATATCAGAACACATTGCAGTGTCAGATGCTAACGTGAGAGAATGTTTATGTCTCTCTGCAAGCACAGCTGTATTGGTTACTTGGTACTCTGTAGGCAGGAGGGGGAATGACAGTAAATAATAAGTAAGGAAAATAAAAACAGATTTAAAAGCACACAACATTTTGGTAAGGAAATTTTTTTATAGCCATGGCTTCGGGGAAAATTACTTTTATGGCCAGCTTTTCAACAGTCCCACACAAATGTACCTATAGTACTTGCAGGTGCAACCATTTGTATGCAAGGCATGACTGTCTAAAGAAAAAGCTTTCAGCAAGCTGAGAGTGTTTCTTTTTTCTTCCTACTTACTTTTAAAACACAGGTCTTCTAGGTAAGAAATAACAACCTCCAGCTGAGCTCTTTAAGCTATGTGGCTGGAAGAGTGAGAAAGGCTCAGCATCTCGGGTGTTAAACTTTCCAGGACTGAATTCTTCTGAATGTCACAGTGGATGCAACTGGGTGAAGAAGCTTGAAAAATCTGGCCTTAATATCTAGATGACTCCATGTAACTTAACTTTGGTTTTTCCTTCCCTTGCTCTTTTCGTGCTCCCCCTCCATTTATATGCAGACACACACACATGCATGTGTGTATGTACGTGTGTGTAAGTCTATATGGATGCATGTATACACAGACACACACCTACAGAGAGAGAAACACAGACTGTGTTTTTCAAAAAATGTAAATCTTTCCTATTCCATCATAATCTGCCTGCAAGCAATGTGTTTTAATCATGCTAGAAAAGATACAAGTTTATAATTTTATTCAAAAGAACTGAACAAAACTTAGAGGTTAGAAATCTGAAAGGCTGAGTGCTAGGGTTGAGAACATATATTTATAAGCAATTAATGGCATGCTTGGGTTTGTTTTCTCCTACACATTTTTGGCCAATGATAAAGTACTCCCTGTATGGTATCCACCAGCTGTAGTACCAAATAGAAAGAAATAGATGAAAGAAAAAAGCCACAAAATCCTGGAATATACTTATTCTCTGCCCACACACAGCTATTCTCTCCTCCTTTTCTCAGTGGGCTGCAATTTCTTTTTGCCCTTTGAAAGAAAGCAGAATTATGAAGAAAATTGTAAACATGCTTAAGAATTGGTCATGAAATGCTACTATATTACAGTCCTGTTGTGTCACAACCTGTATGTGGTAAATACATAGAGATATGCAGTAGCACTAATTATCAGGGACATTGACTGAAAGTGGAGGTAAGCAGAAACAAATACTATTTTCATGGAGCATTAGACATGCACACCTTTAAGAAAGGACAGATAAGAAGGAGAAATATTTTTTATTGAAGTTTTAAACTGTTACATTCAAATTAAACCCATAGGGGGGTTTTGGGGTTTGTTGGTTTGTTTTTTTTTTTGCCACACAGAAAACCATAAACCTTTTCTCCAGCTGTTGATTGGAAAAGATTTGGAACCAAACAGTGTTTCTTGGAAAAACAGTGGTTTGTCAGACATAAGTTTCTCAGGAGTGTACCATATTTTTTGACAGGCAAAAAAATTTCTAAGGTTCAGAAATTTCTGGGAAAACGTGGGGGATAGGAAAGAGACTGGGAGTGACTCCAGAATATCTTGAAGGTAGTTGGCTTGCCCAAGTGTGGGAGAACAATCCAGGGCTTAATTTGAAGGAACAGTTAATTACTTGTAGATTATTCCACCATGAGAGACTTTTCTCATTACAGTCTGGTGTAGAGCCCTATCTTGTGACATGGTAATATTGACTTACTCTGAGATCTTCCTGCTTTGGGAGTGAAGGATTAACATAGCTAAATATTGTATTAATTCAAACTCAAGGACTACAATGACACAAGAAAGAAAAAGATGATTGGAAAGGACCTCGATAGATCCTGTAGTCCACCTCCCTGCAGTGAGTGGACTGGATTATAGCAGCCTGGAGAAGGGTCCTGATTGTGAGGTAGCTCTCTCCTTCCCCTTGTTGGAAACTACAGCCACTTACTTTGGAAGAATAGTGTAACTTGGAGTAGGGAAAAAGAGAAGAAAGACAGACCTTTGTTTGGGTAAACTCTCAAGAATTAACATTCATGAAAATGAGCCCATGGATTTTTTCCCTTAATCTGGATTTTTTCCCTTAATCATCTTTATTTCTCTTCAGAACAACTGACAAAAGTATTTTACCAGAAGTGCTGTGTCAAGAAATGTGCATGAAATAATGGCAGAATTGTTGGTGTTTTCCAATTAAAAGCATCCATCAGTACCAGAGCTCTCTAGTCTTTCATTATGTAGGCTACAAGTCTACTTATGACTGGAGTCACCAGATCAGCATTAACAAAAGACGTGTTAAACTGAAACTTCATGAGTCATTTGATCTCAAAAGTATGCATATAATTTCTTCTTGTACCAAATTCCTTCTTTAGTCATTTGGATCTAGTACTCATGTCTGTGTTTTGGCACTGAGAGTTGCTAGCCGACACATTCTCATGCTTCTTGTTTTATCTATGCAAACATAAAGAAACCATCCAAATGCAGCTGTATGTGCATTGAGCACAAAAGTCATGCAAGTGTCTTCTCAGTGTTCATGTTGGATGATCAAGCCCAAAGACTTAGAAAGTCCAAAGACACAGAAATTTCATGTCGTCTCTGCTTGCCAAGGGGCTAGTGCTGAAATTCCTGAAACCTGTTTCTCCAGGAATTGTTAACCTGTAGCAAAATGCTGGTTACTTTATAGATGTGTGTTACTGTGCTGTCATCTAGTGGCAAGGATGAATTAGACGTCATTCAGTGTCATTCAGTGACAGTGTCTGACAGGTTGTCCCTTTGCTGGAAATAAACACATGAAGTTTGAAAGCTCTCATCCTTGCTCTGTGCAGCACCACTGCAAAGGTCACTTCCTCGGTTTGTGCTCTGCAGAAAATCCATGGGCGTAGAGTCTATGGAATAGGATATGCAATGGGAACTCTTCTTGCAAACAACACTCTCTACAGGACCACGGCACTTCCCACCATGTGGTCTTCCTCTCCATCTTCTGTCATCCATCTTGTCTGTTAACGATTTGCAGACAAATACTTGAAGCTGGATTTTAAACTGTGATCGATATTTTCTTAACTACTGCCATTTGGAGCAGTGGTAGCTAATGAAATGAGTAACTAAATCTACAGTCATCTAAGATCAAGAAGATACTTTTCCCTCTATGTAAAGCTTCCAGCAAAAAGTCCTTCCTTCTGCATTCATTTTTAATTGACTCTTGGGGAAAAATTGAAGGTGCCACAATGCAATTTCCCAGGAGAAAACAGACAAAAACACCTTCCAGAATGAGCTGCATTTGTGCAGTATTTATCAAGCTGACTGATGTCAGTGGACAGACTTAGTGCCATTGATTTCTAAGGGCTTTCACTCAGATCTGTAATATCATATGCCAGGTAACATTACACTTGCTTGTCCTTAGTTTGCATGTGTGATGATATTATTAACACATATAAGCATTTACAGTCCTGAGTTCATATTCAAACTCTAAGTGCAATGCTTGAATTGATGTCTTACATTACTTTTTGTAAACTGCTTATTAAATTATGTAGAAAGTAATATAAACTTAACAATTAAACTGGTCACAACATCTATAACACCTTTTTGGCATCACCTACTGAACACTGCTGGGTTTGGCCAGATTAGATAAATTGTAGCGTATCCTTTCCTCCTTGAAATGCTGATCTCCTTACCATTTTGACAGGAAGCCTGGCCGCTGTGTTTCAAAATTTACCATCATCTTTATAGATGGAGTTCCTCATATGAATGGAGTGACTGGAGGACAATCCATCAGACAAAGGTGGACTCTTTATCAGACTCTGAAAAGGAAACATGGATGAGCAATCCTCACTGCAAAGCACTACTATCAAAGAAGCTTTTCGCAAATACATATAAATGGTCTATTTTCATCCCTGCAAAATGGTGTCAACAAATAATGCTAAGATTCCTTCTTATGAGGAAGTTGGAATTTGTGTTTATATTTCTGTCTTCCTACAGTGCAAATTGTGCTCTATCTCTGAATTTAGAAAGATTCCTCAGTTCAGCCAACCACAGTAAAAAGATATCTGAATCTCCAAGCAAACAGAAAAATGTGCTGATATGCTTTACTGACGGGGGACATTTAAGCACACTCTTCAATACCTTCCCTCTCTGAGGACTTCAGTAGATTCTCAAAAGAAAGAAGAATGATGCACTCCACATTTATAACCTTTCTTGTTTTGTCCAAGTCATAGACCTCTATCCCTATAGTAATAGAAAATATTAATGAGGGTAAGAAACATTCTGCTTTCCAAATTAATTATAATTAGTCAGAGGCAGTAAATCAATGACCTTTCACACTGGAATATAATAAGAAATTTCTTTATAAATAAATTCCAGAAGAGCCTTAGTTTATTTTTGGCTCAGAATTTCATCTTCCTTAGGTGCTTTATAGAAACAAAATTGCATCTTTTTAATTAAGAAGTTGAAAGACAAGCTGTAACAAGGTCAATCAGGTTGAAATAGCCGCATCTTCATTATCATAGAATCATAGAACGGTTTGGGTTGTCCCATGGGCAGGGACACCTCCCACTAGCCCAGGTTGCTCAAAGCCTCATCCAGCCTGGCCTTGAACACCTCCAGGGATGGGGCATCCACAGCTTCTCTGGGCAACCTGGGCCACTGCCTCACCACCCTCACAGGAAAAAAATTTCTTCCTAATATCTGATTGAAATCTCCCCTCTTTCAGCTTATAACTGTTACCCCTCATCCTGATCAAGAGTCCCTCCCCATCTCTCCTTTAGCCCCCTTTCAGCACTGGAAGGCTGCTGTAAGGTCACCCCAGAGCCTCCTCTTCTCCAGGCTGAACAACCCCCAACTCTCTCAGCCTGTCCTTGTACAGGAGGTCCTCCAGCCCTCTGACCATCTTCGTGGCCACCTCTGGACCCATCCAACAGGTCCATGTCCTTCCTGTGCTGAGGACCCCAGAACTGGATGCAGGAAGAATCCCCTCTCTCGACCTGCCGGTCACGCTTCTTTTGATGCAGCCCAGGACACAGTTGGCCTTCTGGGCTGCAAGTGCACTTTGCCAGCTCATGTTCAGCTTCTCATCAACCAGCACCCCAAGTCCTTTTCCTCAGGGCAGTTCTCAAACCATTCCCTCCCACCCTGTATTTGTGCTTGGCATTGCCCTGGCCCATGTACAGGACCTTGCACTTGGCCTTGTTGAACTTCATGATATAAAATATTTAGAATGTGAATGCTTCTTCTATTATCTTATAATATTTTGATATAGTAAATGGTCATATATAAATAAAGTGTTAAATAAAAATAGAAAAGTTTAGGTCACATAAAATCGGTAAAAGTGTATATGCTTATATAGAACAGAGAGCTAGGCTTTCATACAGAAACAGAAATAATACAAGCTCTTTGTTAGCCAGAGTTAAGAATGATTTAGCATGCATGCATGAAAAAAAGAGGTGGAAAACAGATCCAAAGCATTCCAGTGTCACCTTGAAACATTTGGTCAGGGCTTTATGGGCAATGGCACTTGAAACTAACTTGGGTTAAAAGCAGTATGTGAGAAAGATGAGAGCTGCAATGTTCACTGCCACAGTAACTACAATACTATTGTCATCACCAAATGTTGCTTTTCATGAATGACCATTTGTACATATAGTTTATAATTTTTGCAGTCATGCTTCATACATTCTAAGATCTTTAAGTGGAGGCCCTTTGTGTCTCTTCACAAATCCAGACCCTGCGCACGATCCTTGCTCCAGATGTTCACAATACCTACATAAATAAACACGGTTTAGCAGTTCTGACACTGAATGGAGGAATAACTTGCAAATTGTTATTTTTCATCACTTGTAAATTTGTAGTTTCATCATCAAAGTGACAGACAAAGGGAAAAAGAAGCAAAGATGTGTCTTGACTTTGACTTGATTGTTTCTCCATTTGATTATGTGGAAATGGAAGCATAATTATTCCATTTTATGTCATAGTCATCTCTCAGCCTCCTACTTACAAGTTGTCTTTGTCTAAGCATAGAGGCCCATAAAATTCTGTCCTTGCTGATGATCTTTTTGTATTGATGATCCTTGTTTCTGCTTGGTTCTTTCTGAAGATGCTCTTGAGATGTAGAGCACAGATAGCATTACTTACTGTATGAGGCAGCTTTCACATTTTTATTTTGTTTTACCTCATTCTCAGCATACAGGAGATTTTTTCCAATTCTTTTCAGCTCCAGAGCAGACATTAAAACTTTTCTCTGTTTCATAAGCATGTTTAGCTTTGGCTTTGCATATATTCAGTCTTTGTCGTAGAAGGACATCACCATAGATTTTTTAATGTAATTTATGCGTTTTGCTACTGTTTAGCTCATATAATGGATCTCTTAAGATGGACTTGTGGTGAGGATTGATTATTTTTTGTGCTTGGAATAAAAAAATCTTTTTTTTATATATACATATATATGAAAATACTGTCTACTTCACAGAGATGAATTTGGTTAAATTCCAAGAAAACCTAATTTTAATGTATATCGTTTCCTTTATCAGATGAGTGTGCAATTCCTACACCCACAGAGAATCTGTATAAATTCATTCTAGTTTCCGTGGGTGTGCAACAATACCAAAAAATAGCCAAAGTTAGCATGTTCTATATAAAACATTTGCATGTGCTACGCACAGCTTCTTACACTCTTCATCTTTTATTTAGCAAGGGCTGGATGATGAAGTCATTGAGTCTTTGGAATGTGCTCAGGTCAGGGTCTAAAGCTTTATACTTCATCCAAATACCATTTTGGTTTGGCCCTTTTTACTGAGAAGCAATCCATCCTGGTATGGAAGATTTAAGTGAGCACCATCAATAAATCAAGCAGGAATGAATGTTCTACTACAAATCATGTTGCAGCCAGCTGCAAAAGCTACACAACCAATTTTTTTTTTCTAAGTTTGAGGCCAAATCAAGAGATTAAGGACTGAGCTAAGGCTTGTAGCTGTAGAAAGGAATCCAAAAAGAATTTAGATGCATTAGTATCTATGATAAGAACTGAATCTACACAAATACTTCGTTTCATTGCCTTTGACACTAGCTATAGGAAAGGTTCTTCTGACTCAGCCTGTGATTTGTGCATATCTTATGCAAGTCTGTCTTTGTAAGTAACAAGTCTTTTTACTTCGGTGATTGATCTGTGCTTTCATGGCCATAGTTAATTCTGTTGTATGTCACCATGGAGGCTATGTTGCAGGTGACAAAGATTCTGTTGCTTGGGAAGTCTGGTTAAAATATGGACCAAGGTTTTTTTTCTCAGGGTCATTATGTGTAGCAATATAGACTTTGTGAAAGTTATTCTGAGCTACCACAGCCAAGGAAACATTTCCAATTTTCCATTACATTGTTTTTATTTTGCAGTGGCCTCCATGACTTTCAGCAGTCCACGTTCAGTCACTGGAGAAAGGTGAAAACATCCAGCATGTCTTACGAAAGCACTTCAGATTAGACAGTGAGTATGTCTCTCAGTGTATCAAAGAACCCAGTTAGACATAATGAGTTTAAACAAACAACCAGTTTGTCCCAGAGAGTTCTGGAAAAAGGACACCCTTTCTGAGAGGACATCTTTAAAATGCTAATTCCTCCTGGAGTTGTCATCAGGATACAGGATTTTCTCCATCTCTCCTGGCAAGTCAGGAAGCTGGTAAGAGTAAGGAAAGATGCATCCTTATAGACTTTTAGAGACTGTGGAAATGAACGCATGCTATTGTCAGGAAGCTGAAAGAAGCAATTTCCATTGCTGCATCAAGAAAAAAAGTAAAAAGGGATTCCTTTGTACCAGGTAACCCAGTGCAGTTGGTATGTTCCCTGCCAAATGCCCATGGCTCTGTACTGGCAACTGAAAGTAACAAATCATTAATGTAGGGAACCTTGTAGCATGCCGAGAGGTAGACTCAATAATGTAAACAGGACAATAAGCTGTTCCACTTTTAAATTTTCAATACAAAGTCCTAAGGCAGCTAACCGCTTAAGTTTGGAACTTGGAGGTGTGTGCTAAAGATAAAGAGGGCCTAGTATTAGCAACATAAACCATTTGAACATTTCTACTTTGGACACGGAACTGCTCCAAGAAAACTTATACGTTAAACTTAGGTTTGGTTGGGTTGAGGTCTTTTATTTCAATCACATATTGAAATACAGGTCAGTGTATTGGGTACCCAGGTTGTAAACCCAGAAATGAGATAAGAAAAAGATAAACCCACAAACCAATAAGAATTAGATCAGCTAGGATTTTATTGTTTCTCTATTAAAACAAAGTAGTGCATTTCAACATCAGTCAAAATTTGCATTTTTCTGCACTATAACAGACAAGAATTTAGTAGGTATTTGCTACCAAGTGTGACTTGCTAATGCAAGATTCTGAATTAATTTAATGAGAATGTAATTGTGTTGTAAAATACATAATCTCAGGTAACCTACTATGACATTTACATTTGATTACCATATCAATGGCTGTTCCTTTGCATTACCGGTACCTTTGGTGGTGTTCTTTGAAAAGTGCAGACTCATAATGCAGTACGCAGTATTTCAAGCAAAAAAATCTCCATTAGGAAGGAGTTATGGTGGTAAATGGCTCTCCAGTGCTTCGACGCCTTAACTGGGATGTTTCACTGTTTTTTTTTTTCCTTTATTAAATGAAGAACACAGAAAATGCTTCATAAATAATTGCAGTTGTTTTCTGCTGCTGGTGTCACAGCTGGAGCAGATAGCCAGGTTGTTCTATGCTAACACTGTTCCACCAGCCTGTGAGTGCATTATGACCCTGTAGCATGTATTTCTTTAATATTCTTATGGCTTGTGCCATGAGGTATAGAGTAAGAAAAAAACCCAGTAGACAATGTGCAGCTGCATAGGGACTGCTTTTCATTAACCTGGAACACTAGTAATAAAGCTAAATCAGACTTAAATATTTCCTGAAGCACCTTGTAATCATTATTTTGGGGAACAATTTCATTAAGAGACAGATGTTTCATATCAAGTACTTCTAACCAATCATCAGAGAAGATATCATTTGGCATGTTTCCTATAAACTATACATTTTTATCCTTCACCTTAATATTGTCCAGAAATAGCTTCCAGACATCTTCAGATTAGTCAATTCACTTTAATTAAATAGGTTATTTTTCCTCAGTAGAACAACATACTGTATATAGTGATATTTCCTGTTCTTCTTTTCCAAATGAATATTTTTTTTGCAAGGCGAAATTACATGTGCAACACTGGGATGTAACTTGTGCAAATTCTCTGTAGATGTACTTGCATTACATAGCCATTTCAAGAACATTTTAACTCTGTATCTTTTATTTCATCGTCAAGGTTCAGAATAATTTGAGTCTCTGAACAACTACATGTACAAAACAAACTTTCTTTAATATTATATCTCTGTCAATGGCAATAACAGAGTGTGAATGCCATCTTTAATGGGCAGATCTGCTAAAGGAAAACAGCCTGCTACTGTTATCAGCAGCCTCAGGTCACACTCTAGCAAAAGTGGGATCCCCCAGGGTTCAGGGACAGGTCTTTCCCTGGCTGAGGGTTTTTCAGTGAGGTTTTGGATTACTTGCTGAAATAAGACCAATTGCCTTTTTTTATTACAAGCTTCTAGAGACATAAAAATACAACAAAAGGGTTGGGATGGGCCCAGTTTGTTGTTGAAAGGTTCTAAGTGATGCAAGAGACCTAATAACAGCTGTAAAGCTTTTTTTTTGTGGAGGATTTCTTCCTATTCAGACAGACCCACATGAATTAAAATGAAATAAATGAAAAAAAAAAAGATACTTTACTTTGAATGACATGGACCCCTAAGATTAGTTCAAATTCTGACTTTTCTAGTATGCCACCTTCTTCAGAGCAGTCACTTTCTCTTATAAAACAGAGAGGACGCTGTTTAGATAAATGAGTCCCACTGACAGAAAAGTGCCCAGCTTGATCTTTCTGTGCTTTCCAAACACTTCCCGCAGGCACAGAGCCAACACATGCTTGTTACTTGCCTCACCAAGGCTTTGGTGATCCCAGGTATTGAATCTAATTGAACTGACCTGTGGGTCTGCTACAGCGTAACCACAAAGCATCTTTTATAAATATCTTGTGTCTGCAGGATTTGTCCCAAACAGCCAGGCACCTTCATTATCTCTGCCTTCTTCTGTTTCTCTCTTTCTTTTTGTTCTCTCAAAGTCATCATAGCTCCACATCTACCCAATGTCATTGCTGCATCTTTCAGTCCTCAAGGAGCTGGACTCTTAATTTACACTAGGAATTTATTCATGGGGACTTGTAGTTACATAGTACTCTAAAGGAGAATTTTTGAAATCCAAAATCTAAATAAATTGGTATGACTTATATAGTGTCTGTATTATATGGTTTTCACCTGAAGTTTTTACAAAGTGGATAGACTAGGAATTCAGAAATACAAAATCTCTTTAATTAGTTTTCTAAATAGGTGATCTTGGCATTTAAAAATCATCTCATGTAATGAAGATTTTTCTTTTTTCAGAGCGAACTGAAATTAGTTCCCAGACGAATGGTATTTTTTTGCTGTGCAGTTAGATACACTTAACCTCTGGGGTCCTGACTTGCATCTTTTCCTATACCTTATGTCATTAACACATAAGGTCAGTGGCATAAATTTTGTTGGAAATGCATATTAATAGAGAAGGAGGAAACCAGCTTTGCAAAGACCGACTGTCAGGAGAACCAGTGCACTACATGGTTAATTATTACTTCAGTGCCGAAACACTTTGACCAGCTATAATTACCCAATTCTAAAACGGGAGCAATTAAATCTCTTTAGAGTTCTTGCTGCAGAAGTGCGGTAGCTGTATGATTGCAGCTCTGCAGTTTGGAAGGACAGTTACGTGTGGTACTTCTAGCTCCGAGTGGCAAGCACGTTCCCCACCACGGTCAGCCTTGCTCACCAGCGTGTCCCTGTCTCATTCAGCTCCAGCAGTACATGCTTTGCCCAGCATAAGATCCCGGACTGGGATGCCCCTTTGGCTTATGCTGCCCCCAGAGAGACTGTATCTTCTATGCAAGGGTCCTTTCCCTCTCCATAGTGTTTTATTAATGTTAACCCTTGACATTAATGCAGAGCATTACCGTATGTCTATACCTACTTCCATCCAAGCATATAAGAGCACTTACGAATATTAATATATTAAACCGAAAAACACCCCTGGTGCATGGTAGAGCCCCTACCCTAAAGAACTTAAAGCCTAAGGAGATGAGGTATGGAAAGCTTAAAAAAGAAAACAGAGTAGAAGAAAATTCACACAGTGGAGAAGGGAAGACACTCCCTGAGTCCCAGTCCAGGGATGTTACCTCTAGATATAATTCCTTTCCTTTGTATGAGTCAGCTGATAACTTCCCTCCCCCCCCTTCAAATTAAACACTTCCATTATTCAGGCAGACAACTCTCCTGATATCTTGTAACATGAGGAAAAGGTTACTTTTAATGTTTTCTGAACTGGAACATGACAAGGAGCAACTCAAAAGAAAAAAAAGGCAAAGTTGAGTGAGATATAGTTGAAAGGTGAGAATTACATGAAATCACTTAAACTTAATTCCAAAAATTCAGGAGTGCTTCTTGCTTATGAAACATTTACTTTCTGAAAATTACCATCTTTGAGATTAAAAGATTTTACTAAACCCAGAGTACATCTATGAGAAATAAGATGTCAACCTATGGCAGGAGCTGGTGGATGAACATGGTAGGGACCATTGCAAATAAAATTGTGCATGGTATTCAGCAGGGCAGCAGCTGGTCACAGCCTTCATGCTCAGTGGCAGAAAACAGGGTGACAAGGCCACAACTTCAGCATCCCTTCAGCACTTACTACCTATTGCATAGAGAAAAGGGAGCAAATCTTCTGCCCCCCCATGCCACAGCATTGCTGAAGGCAGCTTGTACGTACCTGTGCTGGGAATAATTAGGCACACGGCAGGGCAGTCAGAAACCTGCAGACTTCACAAGCATTAGGATGCCTGAGCAATGGTATTTCCCAGTCTGCAAACAACAATTTGTATGTCCCCAAGGAGGGACAAATACCCTCTGCCTTTTGCACCAGGGCAGTCCCCAGCAGAGCAGGAGGAAGGGCTGTGGCTCTGCTGTCACTTAGCACAACTCATCGACGTGAATCAAGGTTTGTAAAACAGCTGCCTGGGCAAAAGAAGAGGAGGACCCCACCATTGATGTGGTTTGGGGTTTGGATGCAACCCTGGAGGAAACCTTCTGTTACTCTTTTACCTTTTGATTGTTGGGTTTTTGGTTATAAATATTACCATGGAGGAGAAGCCGAGGCTGGCTGCAGCTGTCATCCGAGTGCTGCCGGGTCATTGCCCAGCTTCAGTCCACACGCAGATGTACAGTGGTAATGAGACAGCACTCTGAGCCTAATGGGCTTGTTTCTTCGAGGATAAGAACAATTAATAATAATTGAGAAGTCCTGTACTAAGGGAATTTATAACCAATTAATAAAAATGTGGCTGTTGCCGTTCAACACAATAAAAATTACTCTTTGTGCACTAAAGGAAAGACACATACACTTACATAATCATGTTCATGTCAGCATTGCTTAATGTATAAACCATTTTGTGTATATATAGCTACATTTACTGATAAGTAATTATTAGTCAGAGGTTGTACAGTGTTACACTAAGTATATGGTGCACTAATCTGTTATCAGAGAATAGGCTTTTGTGATATTTAAAATCAAACCGGAAAGATATTGGGTCGTACCCCCATCATGGATCTCTGCCAGGGCAGCTGCCAGCCCTCACCTGCCCAGCTCACTCAGGCTCGCAGGTCTGAATGAATCCATCAGCTCTGTGATGAGAAGTGAACCTAAAATAAACTTCAAATAATGAGATGTAGTACCTTGGTCAAAATTGAAGACAACAGACAGCTGATACCAAGGCAAAAGGATATACTGTGATATCAGTTTGTGTTATTCCATCGTTTTTGTGCTGAAACAACTAAACTCCAGGAATCGAAAATATATGGACTAACAAAAATCTCTTGGGAGACCCTTTAGCAGCACTTTATTGGGAACAAGAGAAAGATCTTTACTTTCAGTTTTGTCCACAGTATTTTATTCATCTTTTTCACCCACATCTTTATTTCTTAGGAAACAGAGGCCTTTTTTCATCTCATCGAAGGCGTGACCAACTTCTTAACACACTAGCATCTTTGCAGATTTAGTGTGATTTCCACTTGGGGTTGTCTGATTTTTCCCACTAGTCAGAAAGGCAGGATTTACTCATGTGCTCACAGTAACATCCCACAAAAAAGTACCTGCAATTATTAACCATTGGGCATAACTCTGGAAACCAAAAATTCCTTTCTGATTTGTGTGCTGTTTGATTACAAATACAACACTTGCAGAAGATTATTTCCTGGCAGAGAAGCAACAGATTCAACAGTGGGAAGGCTGTGTGGTTAGCTTTTAGCTTAAATTAAAATAGAAAAAAAATTAGAAAATCAGTACAGCATAAGAAGAACTTGTTGGCATTGTTTTCTAAGGGTAATGGTAAAATAATCTGTGGAAGTGATCCTTAGCATCCTTAGCAATGTGAATTTCAATTTAGTTTGGGTAAATGTAGAACTTTATAATAGCGGTTTTTGTGGAACCACCTCATCTTGCAATTCTTTTCTGTGAGTGTCAGGAAAGGAAATATCAAAAGTAGAAACCTAATATTTTAATCTGATTACTGTCAGAGAGCAGATGATTCAAATCATGACAAACCCTAAGCAATGGGAATGGAAGGAGGCAAGGGGGGAATATTAAGAAAACTGTAGAGCAGACAATGCTTGAGTCTGATGGCATCAGAAAAAAACTCCCGGTTTCTCAGCAAATTTGATTTTTGCTCTTCTGAAGAAAATAGCTGGGACTGAGGAGCAGGGAGAGATTTGTGGATAGTAAGGCAGCACCTTCTGCTTTTGTGGGAGGAGTGGGGAGGATGGTGCTGCTCCCTCGCCCCACTCCCTGCCTGCTCTCTCCTTCTGTGGCATCCAAAGGAGCCATCAGTAAGGCTCCGGGGTAAGCAAAACAGAGCGATGTTCCACAGCCAAGCCTTGGCGATTTTGACACCAGTGACTGTCTGCCACTCTATGCATGTGCTTTTTTTTGGCTCAAGCTCAATCTGGATGGCACTGTTGGTACCACTGTATACCAGAATAAAACAGAGGGAACTGGAAAGCTAGAGCTGTGGACAAAAATAGATGGCCAAAGATCAAAGAAACAAAAGCAAATTCAGGTCTTTGAGAGGGAAAGCAATAGTCTCCAAACAGGAATTTAGCAAGTTTGGAAAGTACATTTGGAAACACATTTGGAAAGCAGTGGAAGAGATGCAAGTAGAAAAATGGACAGCTGAACACAAATCCAACGTGAGATAATTTACACCGAGGTGTAAGAACATAGACAAGAACAGAATAATGTACTCAGTAGAGGCATTTGCGGGAGAATTAAAGAAATCATCAAGTGATGCTGAGGCTATTCTAAAGAAAAAGATTAAAATGATGAAGCAAGCTGCATTCATACTGCTGCAGTTCCAGCACTGACTTCCAGTAGGCACACTTTGATCAGTTGTGTAAGAATCATGTAAGAATTACAAATTGTAATTAAAAAGGGGATGGTTCAGGGTTGCCAGTATGTCAAAATAACAGAGGATAGACATGAGTAAAATGTAAGATGCCTCATAAGTAAAGGCAGTTCTCACTGGTATCAAGGGGAGTACCTTGCACATATCTGAAGGCAGAATATGCTCAAGAATCATCCTCCAAGACTGTCAGCTGAGCACCTTTCAAAAGCATTGGATGCACATGCTAAGATGTATCCCTAGCTGCATGAAGCCACTTAGCAAGAACCAAGTGACAGACCTTGGGAGTGCTTTGCAAGATCAAAATCTAGGCTACTATGCCTACATTTTTTCTCCATTTTTTTTTGAGATGGATCTAACAGTGAAAATAGCTTACAAAATACTTAAGCATGGAGAGTTGAATTCTCAGGTCCATATCCATAACAAGTAGTTTCCTGAGCAGCCCAAATCAACATTGCCTGTTTTTCTGTGGATTACACTCAGATTGCCTCTGTGTAGTTCCCATATCTAAAAAGGCATGAGATGTGATCAATTTTTTTTTTCCCCTTAGCAGAAGCATTAGGATCGTCTCTTTCCTCTTACTGCCTACTACTGTGTATGAAAACTGGAGGAATCAGACACATCTGTCTCTGTGCCCATCCCCACAATTGCATGATCCCAGGAAACGAGTCTGAAACATTTCTTGACCATGTTATCAAGCATCACAGTCTTGACTGCTGACTGACATCTTTCCAGTGGAGTTTTTGCAGTGGTCCTACATAAAGCCACCACATGTCCAGAGCTGCTGCTATTTTAATAGTTAAAGCACTAAATGTTTAAAAATTAAATTTTCAGTGTGATGGCTTAGCCATCATTCCAGGATACCAAGAAAAGGATACTAATTCGGAGAAATCTGCCATCTCAGTACAGAATCTACAGGGCTGTTTCTTTTTTTACTTTTTGATATGTCTGTCTCTTTCTCTCTGTTTTATTTTTCTAAGTGTTTTCATTGATTTCTTTTTCATTTTATGCACAAACTGAACACAGTTAATCAGTAGATACAAAATGAGTCCTGCAACATTGCCAGTAGCCTCACATAAGGGGATTGAATTGCTGAATTGTCCTAAGATTAGGCCTAAGCCACAGTATAAGCTTCATTGATCCAAGCACAGTGAGATATCCATTCAATAATATGTGTTTTAGCAAGGTTTTCCACTTGTAAAGACTTCCTGCAAATTAGGGTTCATCCAATATGTGCTATAAACACAGTGGGTCAAATCTTGCATCAGTTTAAAAAAATAACATCTCACTCCTTAGGAAAGAAGCAGTGTAACTGGGTGTGTTGTGTAAGCAAAGAGGCACACATGCGATGAAGTTCTGTTGAGCTGCATGTACCATAGACACTGTGCTTCCTTACAAGCTGCCTCTAGAAAGCCAAAGGATAAAAGAACAGACGATGTGCTGGTGTTCATAAAACTATAGGTTCAGTAAAGCTGCTGTTGTGACCAGCTGAGCAGTTCTTAGATGTAAGCGCTTGCAGAGGAGAGGTTATAGAAAGGTGCCTGGCTCTGGTCATTGCGCAGTCCCATCCCCGTAGGATCAGAAAGTCTCACAGTGCAGTCTGTCCCCCCACACTGCCCTGTTGTGGGACAATGCTGCTGCCCCACTGTGCAGAGGGGAGCTCTAGTAGGCAGGAGCCAAAGGGCTGTTCCAGCCCTCGCAGCCTTCTGTGTGACCCTGGCTCCCTCTCCTCTCAGCCTTGCTCCCCACCTGTTGAGAAGAATATGAGATTTCAGTGGGAAACGGGGTGTAATACCACAAGAGAGAAATAACGTGGGATTCCAAACTGTGTTGGAGGAAAAGCGGGGCTCTGGGGCACGAAGCGGTGCTGCTAGCCAACATCACTGACACCTCTGTGTGAATACTAAGGGCCCACATAGCCTTCAGCATGGGGAAGGGCTGATTAGCTTTGGTCTGGGGCAGAGACAGGTGCCAATACATGGTTAATTTGGAACAGACCTCTGGTGGTGTTTTAAGATAGGAATTGTGGAGTTTCTCCACACTGGGATCTCTCTGTCAGCAGGATAGGCAAAAAAACCTCAAATGACAGAGGGGATGCACCTAAAGATAAAAACCCGAATGGCAGAGGGGATGCACCTAAAGATAAAAACCCGAATGGCAGAGGGGATGCACCTAAATGCATCCTAGGGTTTGTGTGGCTGCTTACACTGTCCGTCACCCAGCACAAGTCATGCAGTGACCTGGTTGTGATTAGACCTCAGATTCCAGCCATGACAAATGAAGTGAAGCAAAGGGACATGCTGACACCACAGAAAGAAGATGAATGGTATACAGAGTTTCAAAATTATATACCTCTACCAGGAAGATAATGCTTTTATAGCACCTAAGTCTGCTTTTTCTTTAGAACATTTACTTTCTTTGGATTTTGCCCAAATCACAACTCTTGTTTGGTTATAAATATCTAAATGTATAAACTTTTTTTCAGTCCTTCATCCTAAAATCTTTAATGCACAGCATGCAGACTTTGGCATTGGAAAGGACTGGCAGCATAATGATTTTACAAATTTGTGAGGCTTAAAATTACCACCAGTATGGTCTTATTCACTGGATGCTGCTCTTGAGAATAAACTTGAATACTGGTAAACATATTCCTGAATACAGTCCCAGCTGGTGCAAATACTTTATCATCTTTCCAAGCAGATTAAGAAAGCCCCTTGTTATATAAATGTCCCCATTTTTTCCAATTGGGAACTGATAGCTAATGTATACTTAATTGTTGGTGTTGCTTGAGGAATGAGTCATCCTTATTTCCACTGAGAATTCCCCCGAAATACTTTAGTTCCATGTAGGGAGCTGTATTATTTTGCTTAATTATGTAAAGATTTCAGATCACTGAGATTTTATGTTATTAACACAAACGTCAAATGATTTAAGCAAGTTCCTAGAATACCTAAGTGGAAAAATCAAAACAAGTGCCTTAGAGGAACTGCTTCTTAAGTTTTGAAAGGGTGAGCAAATGAAAAAAAATCAGTTAGTCAAGTGTTCTGCTCACAGGCAAACTGATAAACAGAAAGGCACAGATATCTTCCTTTGAAGGTGAAACCTCCCAAAGGCTGATGTCTCACCTTCTTTTATTTAGCCTAAAACCCCACCCTGCAAAAACATAAACAGATCTTTAAATTCATGAGCTTGAGAAGTCTACCCACGTGAGCTTTTGCAGGATCAAGACCTGAGAGAATGATTTCTGTTCATAAAGCACTTTTAAAGTTTTATGTGCCAAATTTTGAGAACAATCTATTTTCACCCACCCACTCTGACCTTATTTCCTCAGCAGGCACTATTTCTAGAACTGCCAGAAACTTCAACGTGGCCATACATTTTGCTGTCGACGCTTGAGGAGATAAGGCTAGTGTTTTCAAATGCTTTATGCACTTAGTCAGCTGGTTGAATGGTTCCTCATAGTCCTGCTGGGTATGGGATTTTTCAGTGAATGCAGATTCAGGGAGGCCCTGCGTAGATCTATTTATGCCATGATTACAGTCCTGGGACAAATGTCCTTTGAATGCGAAGCATGACTTTCACAAAGTCAAAAAGGGGAAAAGGGGCCTTAGGTAATCTTTAGTAGAGCAGAAACAGATGAAGAGCTCAGCTAAGGGGGAGTCTGGTTCCTTCCCCCTGTCCTCTCTCCAGGAGAACCAGGTGGCTTTTGTCACAGCGAAAATCAATCATACTGTTCCCTGCTCCCATCTAGTCATGGTGTGTGAAATAAACCCTATTTCTAGGGTTTAAGTGGGATGCTGGGGGAAACGGTAGTTTGCTTCAGCCTATGGATAATACATAGGCAACAATCTAGTGCAAGATCTGGATTTAAGGAAAGATCCTAAATATGTGTTTGCCCAAAACTTCCTCTGTTTCTAGGAGTTCCAAGTGTGTGAGACAAGACACTGGCCTCACACCTGCTTATGCTCTACTACAAGAATTGAAAAGTATCAGTTGTGCTTTACTATTCAGTATCTTGGAGTTTCATACCAGAAATGTTTCTCAAATATTACCTTGCACTTCATGATTAAAAAGAATACAAGATTAGTAACTCCGTAAATAGTAAGGGAGCTTGTGGGAATGTACCTGACTCCATGACTGTTTTCTTCTCTTCCTCTCCTGAAAGATCCACTCACTGCACAAGCTGGTAGACAAACGGACAGCTTTGTTGACTGTATCTGGTTTGAAGTTCAGACTAGTAGCTTGTTATTAAAGATAATAGCTTGTCTGAGCTTCTTAAGAAAAGAAAACCTCCCTAAAAACCAACTCTTATAAGCATAATAGTTTCCCTCACCTTTTACACCCAGGGCCTCTGAATTGTCTTCTGTAGAAATTACACTTTAAACGGGTTATTTACTTTTTCTGAAATTCTCTGAGATTTCAGCTGTTGCTTTGGTTATTCCCTGGTGAACAGCCTGCAGAATCACTTCATCCAAAATCTTCCATGGACACTACCCAAGCCGGTGGTAAAATGAAACATCACACTAATAACTTATAACATTCAGCTCTTGAAGTTTTCTTTATATGTGTCTCAGATGCCAAATAAAAACTCAAGTCTGAGCATGCAGTCTGTGGGATTATTCCTACAAGTAGTCACTACAGGACTCAGGACATTTCTGGGACGTACTGGCAATTACCACGACAAATCTATGATACATCATATTTTGGAAATATCCTTTGTGGCCCTGATGTTGTCACTGGACTCAGTATGGAAAGGGATATCTTCTGAAAATTCACTGAATCCTGTTGTTGCTGAAGCAGAGTTTAGGAAATACAGGGAGCACTGCATGGGCACAGCACACAGCGTGACGACAGGATATATCGCAACAGGTTCCCGTTTTACAGATGAATCCCAGTTGTAACAGTGAGATGTTACACAGCTCAGGCAGATCCTCTGTGGTACCCACCCATCCAAATTCATACTTTGCAGCCTGGATACTCAGAGGGGACCCAGTTAGCCCAGTTTTAGTTAGCTGAAATAATTTCAAGAAAACACAAAACGTTGCTAACTGAGTCAAACCATTCATATGTTACAAGTAAAATTATCTCCCATTGGTTCATCTGACAGAAAGTGGGAGAGTTTGGCCTAGCGTTAAAAGCTGAAAAAAGCGGCATAAAGGATTAGACAAGCTCAGTTTCAAATTCCTGGCTATCTAATTCACCAGCCCCAATTAATTTAAATATTTTAAAACCTGATTTTAAAGTCATATAAAATATTTATAGACTGTAATTACAAATGACAGTGAAAAGCACAGTTGGTTAGTTCAGACAAAAGTATCAACAGACTGAATTGGGGAGCAAACACCTCCTCTGGGGTGGTACCGCTTGCTAAAATATTTATATTGAAAACCCGAGAGCCTTCCTTGTAGCTCCTGGGAACAGACTTTTCCCCAGGTGTATCCGACTGTAGGGATTGGGCATTACTTTAATGTGTGAGCAGCTCACCAGAAGGTGCTGTGCTAGAAATCTAAATACGGTTACAGTGTCTCTGCAGGGCATGACAAAATAAGAGGTTCTAGGAGGAGCTGGAGCTATCGCCTCCTGCCAGTGTAATCACGGAGACAGCTTGTGGTTCTCCTGCGCACACTCAGCCATCAGCACTCAGCTATTGTCACTGGGCTGACGGCAGCAATTGCTGACCTGATGTCACCGTGGCTTCTCTGAGCCTCAGTAGGGACAGGATTGAGAAGGATGTTTCTTAGTTAAGGTCAAGAGCAATATTGTTCTCTTCATCACTCATCTGTGAGATTTTTAAACAGAGTTAATATGTAGGAGTCACTGCTTACGGCTTGTCTAAAGAGAATCTATGTCTCTCCCAGTGTCATGGAGCAGGAAAAATATAGTGTTGGCTCTCTCGTTGATGTCTTGCTGGATGAGGCTTACAAAACACCATGAGTTTTAAAAATGGGAAAACATTGTTCAGAAAATCTGAGCTCAAACTCCAGACATCACCAGATCATAGAATCATAGAATCACAGAATGGGTTGGAAAGGACCTTAAAGATCATCAAGTTCCAACCCCCTGCCATGGGCAGGGACACCTCCCACTAGACCAGGTTGCTCAAAGCCTCATCCAGCCTGGCCTTGAACCCCTCCAGGGATGGGGATACCTCTGATAACTCACTTGCGAAATGGAGATCTGCTGCTGTTGCATGAAACTGAGGTAACACTACTGGGACTCTGCTGGATGGCCAACAACTCAAAACTGTGTGCCGAAAGCTTGTACTGTAAAGGTGGAAACAAGAAGTAGCTGTCCAAATATTGCATGGTAGGCACCATTACAAGAACATGGAAAAGAGGAATGTCTTCATGGAGATATAAATAATGCAGACAGGCACAAACACGCAGGCTGTGTGAGCAGAGACAGACTGTCTATCAGGGCAAAACAAGTTATTTGCAATAGGGCAGAGGACTATGGATTATAAACTAAGTGTTGAAAAGCTGGTACTCCATAAATACTGTAAGAGTAGTTTTTCTGCAAGAGGATTTAAAGACCAAAGAGAATTTCACATGCTTACATGAATGTGTTCCTGAAATTCTGCAACTCAACTGTGGCTTCCTTCAGTGTGCAAATTGAAAGCAGAGACTTGATTTATTTATCAATAAATCCACAGCATAATTGAACATACAGAAAAAACGGTGTCTGAGGATAACTGAAGCAATATTAAACTACCCCCCAATGCTTGCTGAATTTGCCACTTTTGTCCCTGCAAATTTCACTGTGTTAGGATGCCACTGCATGGGGAATGGGTTCTCTCGGTGCAGGGGAGGAATCTGCATAAGACACTCTCTTGCTTTCCTCTGTTGCTACCTTTACACACCCTCTGAGCTCCTTTCTAGGGATCTTCTGTCGTGAACTATTGACTATGTGGTGCTGGAGAAGAAAATGGAAATGCTGGCCACAGTGTCCAGAGAGATCTCTTTGCATGCTCCTTGCAGCTCCAAGTTCTTCCTCTTGCATCTCATAGGGTCCCCTCCTGGACTCTCCCCGGACTCTCCGCAGAGACAAGCAAAAGCAGAACGAGAGCTTCCCAGCTTTTCTGAGAGATAAAGATACAGGGAAGGCTCTTGGAGGGTGGGTAGCAGAATATGTATTGCTTAGTCCCCAGTTCTGCCTTCCGCACCTTCAGCATCTCTGCTCCTTTGTCAAAGTCCTACACCTCTGTTAAAACACAGCTGAATCTGGAATCATCAGAGTCAGCAAAAAGATACTGACTTGTTTTCCTTACCTCTGATCTTTGAAATGCTAGGATCCACATTTTCCAGTTTCTTTTTTTGTTGTTGTTTTTGGTTTTGTTGTTTGTTTATATGTTTGTTTTTAATGAAAGTTAGGGTGTATACGCAACTACAAAATTATGCAACTACAGCATTTCAGGAGCTGAGGAAGGTAGTGCTGGCAAGGAGCTTAAAGGATGTTTGGTGTAAGTCCACCTCTGCTGAGGTATGTGGATTGCATATACCCAACAGGGTTGACAGCTGTTTTATCTAATCTGCTCTTTAAAACCTCAAGTAATGGAGATTCTACAGACTCTCCAGTTGCCTGTTGCAGTGCTTACCTAGGTTTATAGTTAGAAAGATAACCTAAATCTCCTTTGCTGGAAATTAAAGCAATTTTTCCTGCCCTAACCTCAGTGGGTAATGGATTGCTATCTTCTTTTACTATCTCCTTACACACTGGAAGCCTGTTATCGTATTCCTCTCAATTGTGTAAATGAAACAAACTCAGTTTCTCCAAACTTTTCTCATAGCTTATGTGTTTATAGGTCTCTATTTAATCCTGTTCCTGTCCAGTGGGACTGAACCTTTTATTTTAAAATATGGTACTTAAGCCAGATTCAGTGTAAACTGGTAAACCTCCAAGAGTTCTGAGCACAGCAGAGTAACAACGTTTGGCACGTTACAAGCTGTGCTGCTGTACATTTTACAAGATTTGCTTTCTTACAAGAAAGAACATCTCACTTCTCATTTGCTGTAGATGTTATCACCTTCAGTTCTTCCAGGTTTCTGCTACTTTTTGCTATGTGGAGATTTGGCTTCTCCTGCCTATATGTAGTTCTTTTTATTTCACTTGAGTGAATGTGACCGTGGTGAATTGGGATCATTTCCCTGGTTTACCAAGAGCACTAGTGCTAATCGTGGTGCCATAGTATTTCCAGTCACTTCCAAAATTCACAAATGTTATAATCTCTGATTTATTCTTTCCAGTTATAGCTTGTTTAACGTTGGGCTGAGAAATCCGTGTTTTCCTGAGTGTTCCCTTTTCCATTTTCTTGAAAGCAGGTACTGTATTTGCCCCTCTTCCAGCTTTCTGGGACTTGACCTATACTCTGCAGATTCTGAGAGATGATAACTAATAATTATGAAAGTGCAGTGGTTAATTCCTTAACTGCTGTAGGGGAACAGGTCTTGCTGTCTAGACTATATGCAACTTAGCTAAATCTTCTCTAATTCTTTCTCCATTCTAGTTCACACTCCATCACCCTGTTAGAACAAATTGTGGTAAGGATCGAGTTACAATTAACCTTTTTTGAGGTAAGACCCTGACATAGCATTTCAAGAGCGAGCAAAATTGCTACTACATCCTCTTGGCTCTCTTCCCCCTCCAAAGAAATCCCACAAAGCTTGTGAAAGGAAATATTAGCAAAAAGTAGAGTGAGAGAATAGCAGAAGCTGTTATGGCAACTTGAACTCTTCCTTATTTATCTCTTTGTGTGTCTGCTAAACTTCCCTCTTTGTTCTGATTAATTGGCAAACTACTGCTAAAGTAATTCATTTCTTCAAAACTTATTTATTTTGCCTCACAACATTTATTTGCACAGCACTACTGTTGTGTACAAACATTACTCTTTAGTGGAGTTCAGAACACCCTTTCACAGCATGCATTTCTGTTCAGTCCAAAGAATACAATACACCATGTACGTGAGTCTCTAACTTAAATTAATCTTATTTGGTTTTACTCTGCTTGATTATCTATATGTGCTTTCTTAAAGTCATGTGATTTTTACTCATTATTTTGACTTTTAATTACTTGTTTTCACATTTACAAGGATATTCCACAGCTTTTTTTTTTTCAAAATAGTTTGTGTTGCCTAACTGAAATAGTTTTATTTATACAAGAACAAATTTAAAAGAACACTGGCTTTTTAGGTCTCAGCTGTAAATTTAAGTAAAAGTGAGTCAAAACCACTAACTCCACACTGAACTCTTTAAAATTTGGGACATTGGAGAAAATATTGGCATTGGTTCAACATGTCTGGACGTGAACATACCCCACGTGAAGGTCTGGTTTATAGGCTATCTTGGCTGCAGCCATGCAAAACACAGCAGGAAGACACAGCTGCAAGAGAGTGTCTGTTTCTGGAGATCAAATAAAGCTGTCTACTGGCACTGCTGATCCGAACCTCCACCCAGGTTTGATCTTCAGCACTTGGTTACAGACACAACAGGAAAAAAAAAAACAACCTGTGAAAGAAAGGTCTTTAAGACCAGTATTATCACCTGTAGTAAGGCTGAAATCTCTAACCTTGGCAGAGGTAGAGGACATCGGTACTGAGCCACTCAGACCTGGCACGGTCTGTCTTGGGAACTCCTGGAGGCAGCACCCAGACCCATCTGTCTTGGTCAGGATGAAATAACAATGAAAATGGCCCCATGCTGGCTTAAGCAGACTGTGGAGCCTCCAGCAGATCCTGGCATTCATTCAAGCAGTCAAAGGCAGCTGGTATGCTATCAACACTCTAGAATAAGCTATGGTAACGTGTCTGCTCACAGGGCAAGCCCATTTCAAGACAGGAGTCTCAGGGTAGGTCTGTACTGCAGCCCACGCAGCCACATGCTGTAAGCACTGACTCTGCAAACTGCAACGGTGCAAAGCCCAGCACAGGCTGCAGGCTCCGCTTGAGAACCTGCCCCAGCCCTTCAGCGGTTGCTTTGACCTCCAGCCATGCTGATAACAGCACCAGCACGAAGGAGTCTGAAGGGAGTGTGGGTGCTGGGAATGCTCTAAGGACTCTTGCTCTGCTAGACTCTGGCTGTATTCGGACTGTGCTGGTTGTTTCCCTGAGGACTGGGAAACAGGCCAGGGCAGAGACATGCCTGCAGTGGGCAGTCACAAAGGGGAAGAAAGATGAAGCTGTGTTTTCTATCTCATCATTGTTATTTAAGTGCCCAGTTAAGCCAAAGTCTGTAAGTGATAGATAGGAATGACACCTACCTGATCTGAGAACGGGAGCCTCAGCGACTTTAACACAGGCTGCAGATAAGCAATATCTTGTTTGGTCATAGATGCATGTATTAACGCCGCTATTGCTGCCAGTGTCTAAGAGGGCAGCTGCCTCCATCTGCACATCCAGCAGATGTACAGATGCTACTGGTACCTCTGCTCACTAGATAAAGCCAGCTGGTAATATCAGCGTACTCCAAGCTAGCTTTATCTAACTAGCACGGATACTAGTGATGTGTGAGGGGTGTGCGGGTCTCAGGAGCTGCCCTCACAGATAGCGGCAGTAACACTGTCGAGTCCTCAGTTAAGGGTGGAGATGGCTGCTGCCAAACATTTTGAATGCAGAAAGAAAGCCAAGTTATTTATCTCATTTTATTTACAGTAATAGGGGACTGTTGAACAGCATGTAAGTGCACTACAATAAAATCAATAGAGAATATTAAAAGCGGAAATAAAGATCAGCCAACCTGAGGAAACTACGATGAAAGGATCTAATGGAAGGGCAGACTGAACAGCTGAGGAAAACCAACCCACCAAAACAAAAGGGGACAATTCCCAGGTTTGATTAGATAAATCCTGAGCTTTGCAGTAAAACAAACTGCCCTTGACATGATGGTTTCTCTGAAGTCTTTAAAGGGAATTTTGCTCAGTGACTACTGAGATGGGACTTCAGGATTTATCTCCCCAGAATACAGAAGAAGAAGTGATGTACTGAAGTATGCCATAGCATGAGTTCCAAAAGAATGAAGAATTGTAGTGAAATTAATTAACTGTAAGCTATACCCTGAAAGAGTGAGCTTCGCTTTTGCAAAAGATTCATAATCAAGAACCTGAAAATGCATAATCTCCATTTGGTCCGATCTCAGGTGAATATAATTCCGGAAGTTGATTCACCTATGCTGTTGCTGGAGGACTGGAAGCCAAAGAGAGCATCTAACAGGTCACTGAGTCACTCTGTCCCTTCTAAAGTCAACGTGAGTTCTGCCACTGGCCTTAACGTATGGCAGAAATTCAAGCCCTGTGTAGAAGGATGTTGGATTTCTGAGTATAGACTAATGCTTTCAGATGTAAGCAATAGTTCACTGGTACTGGAAGTCAGCAGGACTGAAAGATTTTGCTGTGTTAAAACCACTCAGATTCTAAGACAAAGTTTCATGGGCAAAGCTCAAGTCTGACTAGAAAAGCTGTTGCCTGGATCACTCACCCAGGTTAGTCCAGTCTGTGAACAATTTATATGATAATGTATCAAAAAATCTGTTTTTAAAAAGCCAAAAATGTGCTTCCTGTTGGGCTGATTTCTGTTTGGTTTGACTGGACTGTGAACGAACCAACAAAGATATAGCTGTCCATCAGTGGAGGTTATGGCAAAAGCCACCACTATACTTTGCTGAGTATCCTCTCAGAAATTGCCTGATCTCCTCAGGTTGTTTGTCAGGGCTGCGTTAAACCAGCTACCTCAGCTCTTACTGCAGTATTTCAGACAGCTGGCATTGCAACAATGGGTTACAGATGTCACCTGGCTTGTTTCTGGACAAAGACTGTATAAAATTGGGAGGACAATGTAAAGATGGAAACGTGTAAGCAGATTGAAATCTTTAACCGGAAACTTTAAAAAATTATATTTGATACAAAACAATTATTTTGTGTGGGAAACTGATCCCTCAAAAGTTTGAGCTTTTCTCAAACTCAGAAATGTTGAATTATCATTGTTCAGTGGAGGCTGTTTTTTAACTGCCCATTCCTTCATCTTTCCTTCATTCTTTTCTGCCACTGCATGTCTTAAAATGAATGATCTCAGAGTTCCATACTTTATTTTTCAATTTTGCTGTTTCTCTATTCTTAATTTTTCTTGTTCTGCTGCTTTTCAAAACTTTTATGTCTCTGATAAGGTTAAAGAACAGAAAGAAATTTTGAAAATAACTCTGGCAGTCTCCTGGCTGATAACCGGAGGATCCCAAAAACTTTTCAGCTGCACATTCCAGTTCCACTGATCCCAAATAATTGCCCAGGTAATTGAATTGTAAGTGGTTCACATTCGTATTCATAACTAGTGGGCCCAAGAAAACAGCAAGTAATAAAAAAGAGCCATGGTCATTGCTCATACTGCGAGCAGCCTGTGCAGTAGAGAAAGAGGGGCAGGAGAGGGAAAGGTCCAATGGGGAAAAATTAAAAGTCAACTTCAAAGAGTTTCTATCAAGGCTTTAAATTAATATTCACATAAAAGAGAGAAAGTTTTAAAATATGAACAGACACGCATGCTTGTGCATTTAAAGGAGATGCGTATTCCGTATCACAGTTCAGCTAAAAATTCTGTGCCACAGAAAGCAGTAATTATTCCGGCTTTGCATATTGTAAACCTGGTCACTGTCATTCTTCCTTTGCCTCCACATGCCTCAATGCCACATTTTCTACAATCGTGGGGAGATTGCCTTGGCTCTCACTCAGCTGGCTCAGCTAATGCAATTCACAGGCCTTCAAATGTAAGCTTGTAAACTATTTAGTTCTTTTTCTCTCTAACAGCTTGTCTATTAACAGCTCATTCAATGGAGGAGGAAGAAGAAGCTAGTGAGACCTCTTTTGGTATTGTTCAGCAGTGACCCTGGCTTTCTCCCATTGGTAGCCAACACTCACTAAACAGCGTTTGTCAGTACATGTTGTTTTGCTGGATAATAGTATATTGTGCTAGCAGCAGCCTGTATTAGTGGCAGGTAACAATAAGCTGGCAAAGTAAGTCTCCTGTGTGGCATGGTAAGGTCCTAAGAATGGTGTATAAAAATCCAGGAGAAAGCTTGTTAGGATGGTCTGATACAGTGCTACAAAACCTGTGCCACCTTGAGAGATCTTTGTCAGCCCTTCCATCTGTCTGTTGTTCAGGAGCCTCATCACTGCTGGGTCCTCTGGGCTGAGATGGACTTGGGGAATGAGGATGGTTCACCCCTCAAGATACATTTCATGATTTTCAGGCTGTATGTCTGCTGCTCATGGCCTGTATTTCATGAGAGGTGTGTTTTGTCAAGATACTAGGCTCATTGAATCCCAGGATAGCTGTACCTAGAGACTGCCCACACCATGGAGTATGCCCATTATTCCTGTAACTATATGGTAGAAGGCTATTGTATACATTGCAATGAAAAATGTGATATTGAAATGCCTGAATCCTGCTCCGGCATTGTTGTTCCATTTTTGCTGTGCTGAGATAACATGTTGCCATGCAATGCACCTGCCACACCCTCTGCTTTCCTAAATGATTGAATTAAATCTGCAATATTTTATTAGCTGGTGGCTGATATTTCTCAAACTTTATTCTTAGTCTTCTGTATGAAAATACCAGGCGAGTTGGTGGCTTAAACAGTGTTTAATAAAGAGAATCGTGGTTGACACAGATTTCCCCACCAACAAAATCCTATTCACCTTACTTAGGAGCAATTCATTTATAGAAACATCATCGTTTAGGCTTTGTTTTTTGCCCTGACAAGTGTTGCAGATCTTATGTCATCTCTCAGATAAACTGACAAAGCTGCAGTACAGAGAAATCAGGCTTCAAATCGAGTGATTTATGAAACACGAACTGTTCCGTGCGTGCAGAGAGACTCCCCCGTGTGGTACAACTGCCTTGGCCAACGCCACCGGCAGCAGCTCCACCAGCACGGGTGCCGAGCTGGGCAGGCTGACATCTCGGCAGTTAACTTAATTAAATGTGGCCCAGTGAAGACTCCCATGTTCTGAAGTGGCCATCAGTTTGCAATTAATGTTGACCGCTAGAGAATAATGTGGGTTTTTTGTTGTGCTTCTGCTGTAGAGAAAAATTGTAATATTTTACTAACTGTGATGCTTTGGGAAGAATTATGATGTCTCATATTTCTTTACCGTGAGGTAGTCTTACAACTTTATTCTCAGTTTCCTTTTTCCCCAACAATGTATCTTAAGATGATACCTTTAATAGATGCTAAAATCTATTTGGACATCATTAGTTATTTTAAAACCTAGAATTATAAGTTCATGCTGATTAACAGAACAGTTCGAGATTCTAAAGGTATTTTAATTGTACTCCTCTTTAGGTAATTTATGACAAACATTCCCCTTTTTGGCTCAGTCCTGAAAGCCTTGTTTTCAGGCCAGAACAGAATGCTTTTACCTGATACCTCCATAAAAAATTGTTAATTAAAATTTCTTCTACTATCTATTGTATATCTTAAATATATTTTCTTGGCCATGGGCCAGAGGAAGCAATTGTGTAGTTCCAAATTAAAGGGCTCGACTCTGCCCTATATTATACTAGCTCGAACCTCCCTGTCAGATGGATGAAGAGATGTTAGATTTACACCAGCGTAGACAAAGTGAGAATTTGGCCCCAAGTGTTTATTGTTCTCTGGAACTTGGCATCCTCTTCTCCCATTCTCCTCCTGAAATCAACATAAAACAGATGCTGAAATTCTGAAGTGTTTTAAACCCTCCTATACCCTAGCTGTGAGCACAGCGCATTGTAACCACCAGACCTTGGTGGCACAGAGATATGCATCATGAACACGAAATCTGGGTGGAAAAGATAAGGGCACAGTCTTGCAACACTTCCAAAGTAGCAAAACACTGTAGAAGGTAACAACTACATTTTTGTGCTATTTTGTCACATTCCTCCTTGCACCGGCAAAACTTTGACTTGGATCCAAGTAGGTGTAGTTCCAAGCAAGTGAATGCGCAGTCATTTACGTCAGTGGAGTTGTGCCCAGCTACAGTGGTTCTATATTTGATGACAATTGAAAAGATGAATGAAAATAATTTCGGTTGCATTAGGGATGTAAGCTGGCAAAGGTTTAGATTACTGCTTATTCAACTTTTTGGATGGCATCTTTACACTTCCAAGAAACCCTTTTTAGACCAGGCATCAAGAGGGGACAGGATGAACTCCAGCAAGAAGCTGGTTGCAGACAGGTAGCTCATGGTCATGACACTGATCTTTGTCTGGAGAGTAAGGGAATGGAAAGGAAAACTAGAGGGAAAAAAAGGACACTTTTTTGGGTGTGCTGTACTGCCAAATCTCAGTGGCCTAGATACGTTGTTGTTGTTGTTTAGCTATTTCCAATCAGTGCTTATGGGTATATATTGATCTGACTAGCACTCATGTCTGTGGGGTCACTGTGGGTATCTGATTTTATCCCTTTCTTTGGAAGGTTTATTAATATTGACGCTTCTTCATTTAATTGGGGCACTGGCTATGGAATCTCTTTTTAATGGAATCATATTAGCTAATGTACTGCCTGTCCACACTGAAATCCAGAGAGCTTCACACAAGCCCAGATTTGAGTAAATTATAATGTTATCAGAAAAAAAAACAACCACCAAAACACAGATCTGTGAAACCAGAGAGGAACGGCAAAGACAGAACTATGCTGCAATCTGCAACCTGCATTTCTCTATTGCAACACATGGGCCCCAAAATAAAGTAAGAGTTACTTGTCCCTGTAACAAACAGTATTTCTTTCCTTGTTCTGCCATGGCCTCCCCCCCACCTCCTTGGGCCTCCACTCATTTCTGGAATGTAATTGTTCACATCTGTACAAGCTGTTGTAAGATATTACCAACTGGAAAAGGTAGCCAGAACATACAAGTTTGCACATCATCTTTCACCTGCACTCAAAAAAAAGTGTATCTCAGAAATAATATAAGTTTGGCAAATGCTCTTCTTTAACTTTCTCTTCTTTTCTTAAAAGAGATTTGGAGACTGGTTCTAGCATTTATAGAATTTTTTTTTGTTGTTTCCTTGAAGTGCTCTCCTGGGGTTGGCTAGGAAAGTGTTTTTTACAGTCTGCTTGATTGGTCTTCATTGTGGAGCAATTTCAGAGGCCTGGCTTTGGACACCATTTGCAATGGGTTTATATTAGAAGGTCACGTCTTGTTACAGAGCTGTTATTGCCTCTCCCCCTTGAGACTATTGCACACCTGTGACTTTACCCTTCACAAGTAGGTTCTGACACATCTTTTTGATATCCATGCAGGAAGGCAGGAGCATGTTGTGCCAACTCCTTTGACAGAAAGCTGCAGTGAAATGGAAGAGGGGGAAAGCAACAGCAGCATAAATTTATTCATTCTCGCTGATTTACTGATAGGGGAAAAGATGGAGCCTGATGTTTTGGTTGTAATGCATGAAGCCTTTAAAAGAGTAGATATCCCCTCCTGATACTGGCTTTTTAGAGTCCTCTGGAAGACAAGGCGTCTGGAAGTTGAGGCTATGAGAGCCAAGAAGATTGCTCATATTAACTGTGTCTATAGGTCCAGCACACTACATCCATGCTGTTCTTACAGCAGCTTATATTCAGCCTGAGTTCGTGCTGCCTGCAAACCCTGCCTGTCCTTGAGTCAACTTTACTGTGCAGAAAAAACCTGACGGAGTTATCTCACTGGCAAGCTGCATGATACTGTTAAAAACATCGAGGCTGCACAGAGCCTTCCCAGTCAAAAGGATTTTTGCTTTTCTGCAACTGATGTTCCTGAGACTTACATCGAACTCAGATATTATTGAAATCTCGAAAACATTTTTTTACCAACAATGAAAGTTCATGAGTCTGTTGTTTTACGAGTTTCCACCTTAAATTCTGCAAAGACGGTATTTCCTGGTGAGCTACTGACATGGTAACAGACAAGCAGGACAGTAACCTGGGTTGTTCATGCTCATCCCTCAGCTCCAGTCATTAACATGCTTGCTCTGCTCACTGCTACACTGATAATAGATTTTTTTTTCTTTTCTTTTAACAAGAGAGGATTTGTGAATTAGCACACACCTATAGCCCTAGCAAGGTCGTAACACAGGACTCTGGACTACAGTTGCTTTTGAAAGACAGAAACTCATTGCTGATCAGTCTGACCCTCCACCGAGCCCGTCACTAACACACACTTTTACAGAACATGGACATTTTGAGGACATTTCAGGAGACAAAAGAGCTGAATGACTTTAAGATTAAGATGAAGCTTTCAAGTAGGTACTCCAGCATGTGACCAAGTGTCTGTTCTGAGTGATTTAGCCTAAGGGTACCCTAAGGTAGAGGTTCCTTTTATAGATCACAAGGAAATAAATGTGTTGGTCTTCCAAAAGAACCTTGTGCAATATCCTGTGGGACACTGCCCAGCCAGGACATCTCGGAGTGTCACTCAAGTCAGCGCTCAGATACCCTCATCCATGTAATGCTGGGAGTGCTACAGGTGAGCAGCCTGATAACACCTGCAGTAATCTCTGACCTACAGCCTGTGTCTGCCTAGAGTTTGCATCACCCATCAACATTTTTCATATGTTTTGCTTTACCTGTTTCTCTGGATTAATCTATCTTTTTGTGTCTTCATAAATCAAACAACACAGATCATGGCTATGATTATATTGAAATAAAGCCTCTTTTTTTTTTTTTCTTTCTTCTCACAGCTACTCTGCTTGCCCTCCACCTCTGTTTCTCAGCAGGTTCTCAGATGCCTTGTTAAGGCTTCCAAAGCCTCACAGCATACTCTGACCAGAATGCATCTGTCCTGAGGCTACAAGAAAGTAACTCTGTAATAATGTAACTTATGAAACTCCAAGTTCAGCATCCTTTTTTTCTTTTCTATGCAAAGCTAGACAGGAACTATGGCTGCTGAATTAACCTGGAAGTTTATACATCACATTAGTTATAATCTGACTGTAGCTGTTCTCAGGCACTTCACGCTGATTTATCCTTTCAGGGCTAGATCCTCATCTGGTATTTTCCCCACAGGTTAACCATCCCATGAGGCTGTCTGGATGTAAAGCAGTGAAAACTCATCCCTTTCTTTCTAAACACACACAAAAAAGTAACTTTCTAGATCCGATTTTTTTCTTTGATTTTTATTTCCCCAATCCTTTACATAGTCATTAGAGATACTAAGAAGCCTGTTTTGGAAATGATTAATGCTATTAATATTTTTCTAATTCAATAAACCCTCTCATCTTTGAACTTCTTGCAGTATTTTTCTGCTTTCTTCAGCTTTCCACTAATTCAAACATGTGACAAATGTGAGTCTTCGTTTCGGTCTTCTATTATTTCTCATGTCTGATCAAATAAATTAACAGACTTTCATTTCTTTCCCAGGAGTGATGCCCGTATGTTGATGAAGGCAGCATAAAAATATTACCTGTTCAAACAGGAGGAAAAAAAAAAAGATAAAAGTTATCTTTTATTCACTGTTCCATGCAAACCAGAGATGCTGATCCTATTCCTTGTACCTTAACAGCACCCACCATGTTTAAAGGTAAATATTGTAAGATTTGCAGAACACCCATCAATCTGGTTTAACTGCGCTGTATTATAATGTCCTTTTACAATCTCCTGTATTATAATGTCTCATTACAGTCTCTGCATACAGTAGCAGTTTTTTTAATCGCACCACAGTACTTCAGTCGTTGGGAGAGAATCAGCTGTCCTATCTGATGTCCATGCTCCCCGGTCACACGGCACCAGTCTGGCAGAGCAGCACGCTACTAATGCAGTTTTCTTTGTTTGGACAGTTAAAGATACATCTCCAGGCCAATTTGTACCTGTGTATTGTTGATAGACAGTACGCCCCAGGCAATGAGATACAGCAGGAAATGGATTCTCATTTAACCGTGTTTAATTTGGTTCTCTGGATCTCCATCGTACATCTTTCCATTTCTCTGCCCACCCAAATTGCTAATGTGAAACAAAGCCACTTCCGCCCTCACAGCTCCTAAACCGATGTGTGACGATGCAATGATTGATTTGTCACTCCAGGAAAAGTGGGTCATTGGACATGTTGTACCACAGCGTGCTGAACCAACCTGTCCGTGCCGACACTGGGGTTTTACAGATTTGTTTTCAGAAGCTCCGACCTGAGGGGACTACTGTGAATATCCAGCCTGGTTTTTGATGGGAGCACTGCCATTCTAAAATCTTCCTTAGCAGCTTATAGGGGTCTGAAGTCATCTGTGCTCCTCACGAGATAGGATTCTGCTTCTGTATTTTACATCTTACTTGCATGTTTGAGGACAGAAAACGTAGAATTCCTCCAATTCCAAGATACAGGGGCAGTTTCAGATTTGTCACTTCCCAGGCCAGGAAACCCTAAACTAATGTAAAAATACATTTTAAACATAAAATGATGCAATTAACAGCTTTTGCAAAGAATTTTGAATTGGTGAGAAAAATATTGAAAAATCCATTACTTTTATTCTTCTTTTGTGAGATTGCAGTAGTGTTTAATAACTTTTCTCATGTAACAAGACTTGTTAAAGCTCTCTTTAACATTGCCTCAGACAATACCCAGGAGCCATCATTTGAAGAGGTAAGTCTCAGGACTGGGGAAGAACCTGCCTACCTATCTGTAGCATTATATCAGTAAAGTTAGGAATTGATTGCTGAAAGGAGAATATTTTGCAAGTTTTTCTGGAGCAGCCCAATAAGTAACTGAACACAGATGTCACTGCAGAATCCAAAAGGTCAAGGCAGGTGGGGATTTGGTTTTTGTTTTTCATAGGAGCAAAAAATTAAGGGAAATGGAACTCTTAAAATTTTATCTTTGTTTTTATGAGAGTTGAAACCAACCTTCAAACCCCACCTGTTTTGGGAAATGATTTAATGAACAATAAGTTGCATAAGAACTTTATTTAGGGCCTATAAATTTTTTTTGGTTTCATTTTAGACAAATCCTTATGCAAGCACCTTCTCCACTCTTTGCACACCCTAAAGGGTGGTGCCCTCAAGGGCAGAGAACATCTAATCAGGTCTTTAAATCCTTACACTGTAAAATCCCTACTGGGATAAACAGTTTTGCTTAGAAAGGACTGCGCTCTTAACTTCCAACTGTAATTTTTGGCAGGCACAACCTGGGATGTGGAGAGAAAGTCAAAGGAAAGCCAATGAAAATGCAGTGCCTTCTAATTAGACGCCTTTTGTCTGCAGCGTAATCCACTGATTTGTCATCTGTGCTGCATGGCGTAAACCTGGATGGACACAAAGCCACAGCCTCTTCCAGAAAAGTCAGAGCATGGCAGTGGTAAGTACCCAAGCCCTGAGGGCTCTGCTCTAGTGATCCGTAAGTTGAGGTAGGGGAAGAGAAAATCACTTCCAGTCCACCAAATAGATATGACTTCTGAATTTTCCTACTCTGTTTCTCCTCCTGCTGCTCATCTCCTCTCATCTGGAAGCCCCACAGATGTGGAAGTTTTGCAGGTAAGCAAAGAGGAGATGGTCACNAAAAAAAAGATAAAAGTTATCTTTTATTCACTGTTCCATGCAAACCAGAGATGCTGATCCTATTCCTTGTACCTTAACAGCACCCACCATGTTTAAAGGTAAATATTGTAAGATTTGCAGAACACCCATCAATCTGGTTTAACTGCGCTGTATTATAATGTCCTTTTACAATCTCCTGTATTATAATGTCTCATTACAGTCTCTGCATACAGTAGCAGTTTTTTTAATCGCACCACAGTACTTCAGTCGTTGGGAGAGAATCAGCTGTCCTATCTGATGTCCATGCTCCCCGGTCACACGGCACCAGTCTGGCAGAGCAGCACGCTACTAATGCAGTTTTCTTTGTTTGGACAGTTAAAGATACATCTCCAGGCCAATTTGTACCTGTGTATTGTTGATAGACAGTACGCCCCAGGCAATGAGATACAGCAGGAAATGGATTCTCATTTAACCGTGTTTAATTTGGTTCTCTGGATCTCCATCGTACATCTTTCCATTTCTCTGCCCACCCAAATTGCTAATGTGAAACAAAGCCACTTCCGCCCTCACAGCTCCTAAACCGATGTGTGACGATGCAATGATTGATTTGTCACTCCAGGAAAAGTGGGTCATTGGACATGTTGTACCACAGCGTGCTGAACCAACCTGTCCGTGCCGACACTGGGGTTTTACAGATTTGTTTTCAGAAGCTCCGACCTGAGGGGACTACTGTGGATATCCAGCCTGTTTTTTGATGGGAGCACTGCCATTCTAAAATCTTCCTTAGCAGCTTATAGGGGTCTGAAGTCATCTGTGCTCCTCACGAGATAGGATTCTGCTTCTGTATTTTACATCTTACTTGCATGTTTGAGGACAGAAAACGTAGAATTCCTCCAATTCCAAGATACAGGGGCAGTTTCAGATTTGTCACTTCCCAGGACAGGAAACCCTAAACTAATGTAAAAATACATTTTAAACATAAAGTGATGCAATTTGCTTTTGCAAAGAATTTTGAATTGGTGAGAAAAATATTGAAAAATCCATTACTTTTATTCTTCTTTTGTGAGATTGCAGTAGTGTTTAATAACTTTTCTCATGTAACAAGACTTGTTAAAGCTCTCTTTAACATTGCCTCAGACAATACCCAGGAGCCATCATTTGAAGAGGTAAGTCTCAGGACTGGGGAAGAACCTGCCTACCTATCTGTAGCATTATATCAGTAAAGTTAGGAATTGATTGCTGAAAGGAGAATATTTTGCAAGTTTTTCTGGAGCAGCCCAATAAGTAACTGAACACAGATGTCACTGCAGAATCCAAAAGGTCAAGGCAGATGGGGATTTGTTTTTTGTTTTTCATAGGAGCAAAAAATTAAGGGAAATGGAACTCTTAAAATTTTATCTTTGTTTTTATGAGAGTTGAAACCAACCTTCAAACCCCACCTGTTTTGGGAAATGATTTAATGAACAATAAGTTGCATAAGAACTTTATTTAGGGCCTATAAATTTTTTTTGGTTTCATTTTAGACAAATCCTTATGCAAGCACCTTCTCCACTCTTTGCACACCCTAAAGGGTGGTGCCCTCAAGGGCAGAGAACATCTAATCAGGTCTTTAAATCCTTACACTGGTAAAATCCCTACTGGGATAAACAGTTTTGCTTAGAAAGGACTGTGCTCTTAACTTCCAACTGTAATTTTTGGCAGGCACAACCTGGGATGTGGAGAGAAAGTCAAAGGAAAGCCAATGAAAATGCAGTGCCTTCTAATTAGACGCCTTTTGTCTGCAGCGTAATCCACTGATTTGTCATCTGTGCTGCATGGCGTAAACCTGGATGGACACAAAGCCACAGCCTCTTCCAGAAAAGTCAGAGCACGGCAGTGGTAAGTACCCAAGCCCTGAGGGCTCTGCTCTAGTGATCCGTAAGTTGAGGTAGGGGAAGAGAAAATCACTTCCAGTCCACCAAATAGATATGACTTCTGAATTTTCCTACTCTGTTTCTCCTCCTGCTGCTCATCTCCTCTCATCTGGAAGCCCCACAGATGTGGAAGTTTTGCAGGTAAGCAAAGAGGAGATGGTCACAGCAAATGACAGAGCCAGAGCTGAGCACAGCACGCACTGATAAACCCCTGCCAAACCCTTTCCCTTCTGAAACACAATCCCCGTAATGGAAATAATTACCAATGAAACAGACAAAAAACTACTTCTGAATGAAATTTAAGCTTCAGCAGACCACAGCACCGCCAGGAAATGCCAAGTACAAGCAACCATTCCTTCATCCTGAATTCACACCATTTTCTGGTTCTGTTTCCTGTGCAAAGTTATCAATCACTCAGAAGCTGCTGCCGGCGGGGTGGCTGTGGCTCAAGGTTTGGATGCAGAGTGCTTTGGGACAGGCTTCACCTGACTCTGCAGAATCATCAGACAACTCATTTTGAGGGGGGTCTCTGGCAATACATAGTACAATGCACAATTCTGGGGGAAAACACAGCAATTTAGTGGAGGACCTCTGGCAATACCCAGAATGATGCATTGTACTGGGGAAGGAAAAAAAGCTGTGTGATTTTGGTGAGGATTTCTGGTAATATCCAGCACAGCATTAAACACACAAAAAAGCGGTATGATTTTTAGGGGGGCTCTGGCAATAGGCAGTATGATACACAGTACTGAAGGGGACAGAGGAGAACTATAGGAGTTTTTTGGGGGGACACGGCCACTTCTGGCAAAACCCAGAATGCTGCCCCCAATTTTGGGGGGAATAAGGACACCCAACAGCAAACCTCATCCCCCTTCAGCATGCACCGAGGGCGGCGGAACGACACAAGTAACTTCAAACAGATCCCGCTCGGATAAGAGCGCAAAACCCGAAATATACAAACGGCGAATTCCCCCGGCTCAATGACACCCGTTCCCCGAAACCCGCTGCTGCCAGCAGCCTCCCCACCCCCTGACACACACTCCGCAGGCAACGGGGCGGGGGCCGCCGTTGCTCCGCGGAGAGTGCGCGGGAGGTGGAGGGGGGCGCGGGGTAGCGGTGCGGATGCGTGCGCGGGTGCGTGCACACGAGTGGGCCCCCGCGCGGGCGCGCCCCCGCCCCACAGCCGCCACTGCCGCTTTAAGGGCGTCGGGGGCGCGCCGGCGGGGTTCCCGGCGCGCGTCCCCGCCGCTTCGCCTCGCCTTCGCCGCCGCCGCGCCGCGCTCCCCTCTCCCTTCGCCCCGCTTTAAAGTCTCCGCCAGGATCCGGGCTCGCCCGCCACTTCCTGTACGGCAGGATGGAGCGCGCCGGGGCCCCGGCTGACCGCTGCCGCCCGCCCGCCCGTGCGCGGAGGCGGCCAGGAAGAAGGGTGCGGGGAGAAACTTATTTTCAACAAGTTTGGGGTTTGTTTTTTTTTTTTTTTTTTCCTGTGTATTAATTATTTTAGCCCCTCTCCCCTTTCGATGTGCGACTTTGGACATGCGGAGGCTACTGCAACCGTGTTGGTGGATCTTTTTCTTGAAAATCACCAGCTCCGTGCTCCATGATGTGGTGTGCTTCCCCGGTGAGTGAGCCCGGCGGTGGGGGGGGGTTCCCGGTGCCTCCGCCACACGTGTCCGCGACCCCCATGCGGTGCCGCCGGGGCACCCCGTGAGCGCGGAGGATGCGCCAGGGACTGCGGGAGCTCCTTTCCACGGGTGGCCCCACGGTTGGGTTTCCCCCAGCTCCGCAGCACCCTCCCGGCTGCGGGCAGCGCTGGCCGCGAGTGGGGCCGCGCACGGGCTCGGCTCCGCGCTCCCGCCCCGGTACCCGCTCTCTCCGGTGCATTGCAGCCCCCGACGGCGTGGGGCGAGCGGAGGGGGCCCGTTTGCGCTGCCCTTCATTCGGGGGGCTGCCTGGGGAGCTCCCTTTGTGCTGCCGGACTGCCGCCCGCCGCCCCGAAAGGACCGTGACTCCGTGCTCTCATCCCTTGTTGCAACCCCCCTGTCCCTCGCCAAAAAACTTAACTTGAGCGCGGGTCTCTGCCCTCCCCACCCCACTCGTGTCCCGGGTGGGTGTCTCGCCGTGGCGGGGCGCTGACCTTGGCAGGGCAGGGGGGCGCGGGGATGCGCGCCCGCTCCGCACCCGGCTCTGTGCGACCACCACCCCACGCCCGTGGGAGAGCGGTTACACGGGTGGGGGGCACCCAGCGCCCACCGGGCTTTCCACCCCCCTTTCGCATCCCATGGCTTGTGTCAGGGCATCGCTCCTCTCCTCCCACCAAACACAGGGGCTGCACACAACGGGGCCGGCTGGGGGCTCGCTCCGCGCCCCGCGGTGGGACCTGTGTCTCCCGTGTCCCCCCCCATCCCCTCCCCGGGATCGCCCCTGGCCCGGGGGAACTTGCAGCGCCCGCGCGGGGCTCCGGGCTCCCGCCGCCTCCGCAGTGCCCCCGGCCCTCCGCCAGGGGCGCTCTCGCGCCGCCGGCGCCCCCGCG